>JAHIAM010001519.1:0-40326 GCA_021605205.1 Aegilops longissima
GTGTTAAATCACATGGCGATGTGAACTAGATTATTGACTCTAGTGCAAGTGGGAGGCTGAAGGAAATATGCCCTAGAGGCAATAATAAAGTTATTATTTATTTCCTTATTTCATTATAAATGTTTATTATTCATGCTAGAATTGTATTAACCGGAAACATGATACATGTGTGAATACATAGACAAAGCAGAGTGTCCCTAGTATGCCTCTACTTGACTAGCTCGTTAATCAAAGATGGTCAAGTTTCCTAGCCATAGACATGTGTTGTCATTTGATGAACAGGATCACATCATTAGAGAATGATGTGATGGACAAGACCCATTCCGTTAGCTTAGCACTTGATGCGTCTAGTATGTTGCTATTGCTTTCTTCATGACTTATACATGTTCCTATGACTATGAGATCATGGAACTCCGAATACGGAGGAACACTTTTGTGCTATCAAGCGTCCTAGCATAGCTGGGTGATTATGAAGATGCTCTCACAGGTATCTCGATGGTGTTTGTTCGGTTGGCATAGATCGAGATTAGGATTTGTCACTCCGATTGTCGGAGAGGTATCTGGGCCCTCTCGGTAATGCACATCACTATAAGCCTTGCAAGCAATGTGACTAATGAGTTAGTTACGGGATGATGCATTCGGAGCGAGTAAAGAGACTTGCGGTAGCGAGATTGAACTAGGTATTGAGATACCGGCGATTGAATCTAGGGTAAGTAACATACCGATGACAAAGGGAACAACGATATGTTGTTATGCGGTTTGACCGATAAAGATCTTCGTAGAATATGTGGAACCAATATGAGCATCCGGTTCCGCTATTGGTTTTGTGGCACCACGATCGTCTCCAACGTATCTATAATTTTGATTGCTCCATGCTATATTATCTATTGTTTTGGACCATATTGGGCTTTATTTTCCACTTTTATATTACTTTTGGGACTAACCTATTATAGCAGGAGGCCCAGTGATTTGCTGTTTTTGCCTATTTCAATATTTTGAAGAAAGCAGAATATCAAGCGGAGTCCAAGCGGAATGAAACCTTGGGAGCGTGATTTTCTCATCGAGATAAGATCCGGAGACTTGGACCTCGGTCAAGAAAGGAGGGGGCGACCACGAGGTGGGGCGCCCCCGAGCCGCCTCGTGGGCCCCAGCTCCACCGGCGTACTCCTTCCTCCTATATACCTATGTACCCCCAACAGATCGAGAT
Organism: Aegilops longissima; assembly: GCA_021605205.1. Taxonomy (NCBI): domain Eukaryota; kingdom Viridiplantae; phylum Streptophyta; class Magnoliopsida; order Poales; family Poaceae; genus Aegilops; species Aegilops longissima. The sequence continues at coordinate 1,208 of JAHIAM010001519.1, forward strand.
CGGAGCCAAAACCTAATTCCACCGCCGCAACTTTACGTATCCACGAAATCCCATCTTGGGGCCTGTTAGGAGCTCCGCGGAAGGAATCCACCATGGAGGCTTCTACATCATCATCATAGCCTCTCCGATGAAGTGTGAGTAGTTTACTTCAGACCTTCGGGTCCATAGTTAGTAGCTAGATGGCTTCTTCTCTCTTTTTGGATCTCAATACAATGTTCCTCCCCTCTCTCGCGGAGATCTATTTGATGTAATCTTCTTTTTGCGGTGTGTTTGTTGAGACCGATGAATTGTGGGTTTATGATCAAGATTATCTATAAGCAATATTTGAATCATCTCTGAATTCTTTTATGTATGATTGGTTATCTTTGCAAGTCTCTTTGAATTATCCATTTGGTTTGGCCAACTAGATTGGTAGTTCTTGCAATGGGAGAAGTGCTTAGCTTTGGGTTCAATCTTGCGGTGTCCTTTCCCAGTGACAGTAGGGGCAACAAGGCACGTATTGTATTGTTGCCATCAAGGATAACAAGATGGGGTTTTTATCATATTGCCTGAATTTATCCCTCTACATCATGTCATGTCGCTTAAGGCGTTACTCTGTTTTCATTAACTTAATACTCTAGATGCATGCTAGATAGCGGTCGATGAGTTGAGTAATAGTAGTGGATGCAGGCAGGAGTTGGTCTACTTGTCTCGGACGTGATGCCTATATACATGATCATACCTAGATACTCTCATAACTATGCTCAATTCTGTCAATTGCTCAACAGTAATTCGTTCACCCACCATAAAAAATACTTATGCTCTTGAGAGAAGCCACTAGTGAAATCTATGGCCCCCGGGTCTATTCTCATCATATTAATCTTCCATCACTTTATTATTGCTTTTCTTTTTTACTTTGCCCTTTATTTTACTTTGCATCTTTATACCAAAAATACAAAAATATTATCAATCATCTCTATCAGATCTCACTCTCGTAAGTGACCGTGAAGGGATTGACAACCCATATTCGCGTTGGTTGCGAGGAGTTATTTGCTCTGTGTAGGTACGAGGGACTTGCGCGTGGCTTCCTACTGGATTGATACCTTGGTTCTCAAAAACTGGGGAAATACTTACGCTTCTCTGCTGCATCATCCTCTCCTCTTGGGGAAAACCAGCATAAGCTCAAGGCGTAGCAAGAAGGATTTCAGGCGCCGTTCTTGGGAGTCTCATAAAGGTAACATACCAAGTACCCATCACAATCCCTTATCTCCCGCATTACATTATTTGCCATTTGCCTCTCTTTTTCTTCTCCCCCACTTCACGCTTGCCGTTTTATTCGCCCTCTCTTTTCCGTTTGCCTTTCTTTGCGCTTGCTTTTTGTTTACTCGTGTGTTAGTTCACTTTCTTGTCGTTATAGCTAGTCTTATATCTTCTCGTTGTCTCCACGAGAATGAAGTTCTAAATTTTAAGCAAAGGTAGGAGAAAATCTAAAAGGCGCTTGGTATAGAATTTCCAATGCTCAAAATAGATCTACCAGGAAACAATCTACCTCACTTCTTCTCTGCAATTTTTATGTAGGTGCTAATCCTTGGTATAGATATATCCTTGATACCATTACGGAGGAATTCCTTGGGTAGCCATACCTTTGATTCTTATAATGCTATGATAGATTTATTTGGCTCACCACCTCTTTTGGTTAATGGAACTATGTTAACTTTGGAGCATGTAATGCAAAGACTTGAAATTATTGAAAATAAAGTTGCTACCGTTGAGTTAATTGAAATCTAGATAAAAAGATCCACAATAAAATTACCCAATAGGGATCTAAGGTAGGAGTAACTTTGAAAAATATTAAGGAGAAGGAACCCATAGTTAATGAGAAAATAAATCAAGATTCCTCTAGAATTGACAAACTTGAGGTATCATTACCAACTTGGGAACCGCTTTTCACCCTTAAAAATACTCCAAGTCCACCTACTAAAATTGCTAAGCTCATGTATGTTCCTAAGAATAAGGGTGAATCCTCTAGTAAAGAAACCGCGGATCTTAAATCTATAAGTATTCATCCCAATCTTTTTGCTATCATTAAGGAACCATTTGCTAAGAATGAATTTTTAGATCTTTTGCCTATGATAATTACTAGAAATAAAGAAATTTATAAGGAAGGTAGATGCCTCGTTGAAGAATTGCCTACCAAAGATGGCAATACCTTGATCTATCCTTGCTTTTATGCCTAGCTAGGGGCGTTAAACAATAGCGCTTGTTGGGAGGCAACCCAATTTTATTTTAGTTTTTTTGTTTTTGTTTCTGTTTAGGAATAAATAATCCATCTACCTTATGTTTAGATGTGGTTTTATATTTTAATTAGTGTTTGTGCCAAGTTAAACCTATAGGATCTTCTTGGATGATAGTTATTTGATCTTGCTGTAATTTCCAGAAACTTTCGGTTCACGAAAACAATTGTTAAAATCACCAGAACGTGATAAAATAGTGATTCAAATTGCTGATGATCAATAAACAAATTTCCTAGGTCTTCCTATTTTTTCTGAATTTTTGGAGTTCAGAAGTTTGCGTTAGTTACAGATTACTACAGACTGTTTTGTTTTGACAGATTCTGTTTTTAGTGTGTTGTTTGCTTATTTTGATGAATCTATGGATAGTAAAATAGTTTATAACCCATAGAGAATTTGTAATAAAGTAGGTTTAACACCAATATAAATAAAGAATGAGTTCATTACAGTACCTTGAAGTGGTCTTTTGTTTTCTTTAGCTAGAGCTCACGAGATTTTTGTTGAGTTTTGTGTTGTGAAGTTTTCAAGTTTTGGTGAAATCTTTTGATGGATTATGGAACAAGGAGTGGCAAGAGACTAAGCTTGGGTATGCCCATGGCACCCCAAGATAATCAAGGACACCAAAAAGTCAAAGCTTGGGGATGCCCGGAAGGCATCCCTCTTTAAATCTACTTCCATCGCTAACTTTACTTGGAGCTATATTTTTATTCACTACATGATATGTGTTTTTCTTGGAGCGTCTTGTATTATTTGCGTATTTGCTTTTTAGTTTACCACAATCATCCTTGCTGTACACACCTTTTGGGAGAGCCATACATGAATCAGAATTTGATAGAATACTCTAGTGCTTCACTTATATCTTTTGAGCTTTATAGTTTTGCTCTAGTGCTTCGCTTATATCTTTTAGAGCATGGTGGTGGATTTGTTTTATAGAAACTATTGATCTCTCATGCTTCACTTAGATTATTTTGAGAGTCTTAAATATCATGGTAATTTGCTTAATAATAATATGCTAGCTATACAAAATAGTAAACACTTTCTTATGAGTCGTTGAATACTAAGAAAAGTTTGATGCTTGATAATTGTTTTGAGATATGGAGGTGATAATATCAAAGTCGTGCTAGTTGAGTAGTTGTGAATTTGAGAAATGCTTGTGTTGAAGTTTGCAAGTCCGTAGCATGCACGTATGGTAAGCGTTATGTAACAAATTTGAAACATGAGGTGTTATTTGATTGTCCTCCTTATGAGTGGCGGTCGGGGAATGACGATGGTCTTTTCTACCAATCTATCCCCTAGGAGCATGCAGCGTAATGCTTTGGTTTTGATGGCTTGTAGATTTTTGCAATAAGTATGTGTGTTCTTTATGACTAATGTTGAGTCCATGGATTATCGCACTCTCACCCTTCCATCATTGCTAGCCTCTTGATGCCGTGCATTGCCCTTTCTCACATTGAGAGTTGGTGCAAACTTGGCGGTGCATCCAAACCCGTGATATGATCGCTCTTTCACGCATAAACCTCCTTATATCTTCCTCAAAACAACCACCATACCTACCTATTATGGCATTTCCATAGCCATTCGAGATATATTGCCATGCAACTTTCCACCATACTATTCTTCATGACACATTCATCATTGTCATATTGCTTAGCATGATCATGTAGTTGAAGAGTATTTGTGGCAAAGCCACCGTTCATAATTCTTTCATACATGTCACTCTTGATTCATTGCATATCCCGGTATACATGGGAAGCATTCATATAGAGTCATACTTTGTTCTAGTATCGAGTTGTAATCATTGAGTTGTAAATAAATAGAAGTGTGATGATCATCATTTTCTAGAGCATTGTCCCAAGTGAGGAATAAAAAAAGGCCATAAAAAAGAAGGCCCAAAAAAGAAAAGAAAAAAATGAGAGGAAAAGAGAAGGGACAATGTTACTATCCTTTGCCACACTTGTGCTTCAAAGTAGCACAATAATCATCATGATAGAGAGTCTCTTGTTTGTCACTTTCATATACTAGTGGGAATTTTCATTATAGAACTTGGCTTGTATATTCCAATGATGGGCTTCCTCAAATGCCCTAGGTCTTCTTGATCAAGCAAGTTGGATGCACACCCACTTAGTTTCTTTTGTTGAGCTTTCATACATTTATAGCTCTAGTGCATCCGTTGCATGGCAATCCCTACTCCTTGCATTAACATCAATTGATGGGCATCTACATAGCCCATTGATTAGCCTTGTTGATGTGAGATCTTCTCCTTTTGTCTTCTCCACATAACCCCGTCATCATATTCTATTCCACCCATAGTGCTATGTCCATGGCTCGCTCATATATTGCGTGAAAGTTTATAGGTTTGAGATTATTAAAGTATGAAACAATTTCTTGGCTTGTCATGAGGTTGTGCATGATGAAACATTCTTGTGTGATGAAAATGGAGCATGACTAAACTATATGATTTTTTAGGGATGAACTTTCTTTGGCCATGTTATTTTGAGAAGACATAATTGCTTAGTTAGTATGCTTGAAGTATTATTATTTTATGTCAATATGAACTTTTGTCTTGAATCTTTCAGATCTGAATATTCATACCACAATTAAGAAGAGTTACATTGAAATTATGCCAAGTAGCACTTCGCATCAAAATTCTCTTTTATCATTTACCTCCTCGAGGACGGCAGGAATTAAGCTTGGGGATGCGATACATCTCCAACGTATCTATAATTTTGATTGCTCCATGCTATATTATCTCTGTTTTGGACCATATTGGGCTTTATTTTCCACTTTTATATTACTTTTGGGACTAACCTATGAACGGAGGCCCAGCCCAGTTGCTATTTTTTTGCCTATTTGGTGTTTGAAAAGCGGAATATCAAGCGAGTCCAAGCGGAATGAAACCTCCGGGAGCGTGATTTTCTCATCGGATAAGATCCAGGAGACTTGGACCCTCGGTCAAGAAAGGAGGGGCGGCCACGAGGTGGAGGTGCACCCCCTAGGCGCGCCCGCCTCGTGGGCCCCAGCTCCGATGTACTCCTTCCTCCTATATATACCTCGTACCCCTAACAGATCGAGATCTGGGCCAAAACCTAATTCCACCGCTGCAAGTTACGTATCCATGAGATCCCATCTTGGGGCCTGTTAGGAGCTCTGTCGGGAAGGGAATCCACCACGGAGGCTTCTACATCATCATCATAGCCTCTCCGATGAAGTGTGAGTAGTTTACTTCAGACCTTCGGGTCCATAGTTAGTAGCTAGATGGCTTCTTCTCTCTTTTTGGATCTCAATACAATGTCCTCCCCCTCTCTCGCGGAGATCTATTTGATGTAATCTTCTTTTTGCGGTGTGTTTGTTGAGATAGATGAATTGTGGGTTTATGATCAAGATTATCTATGAGCAATATTTGAATCATCTCTGAATTCTTTTATGTATGATTGGTTATCTTTGCAAGTCTCTTTGAATTATCCATTTGATTTGGCCAACTAGATTGGTAGTTCTGGCAATGGGAGAAGTGCTTAGCTTTGGGTTCAATCTTGCGGTGTCCTTTCCTAGTGACAGTAGGGGCAGCAAGGCACGTATTGTATTGTTGCCATCGAGGATAACAAGATGGTTTTTTTTATCATATTGCATGAATTTATCCCTCTACATCATGTCATCTCGCTAAGGCGTTACTCTGTTTTCATTAACTTAATACTCTAGATGCATGCTGGATAGCGGTCGATGAGTGGAGTAATAGTAGTAGATGCAGGCAGGAGTCGGTCTACTTGTCTCGGACGTGATGCCTATATACATGATCATACCTAGATACTCTCATAACTATGCTCAATTCTGTCAATTGCTCAACAGTAATTCGTTCTCCCACCGTAAAAAATACTTATGCTCTTGAGAGAAGCCACTAGTGAAATCTATGGCCCCCGGGTCTATTCTCATCATATTAATCTTCCATCACTTTATTATTGCTTTGCTTTTTTACTTTGCCTTTTATTTTACTTTGCATCTTTATACCAAAAATAACAAAAATATTATCTATCATCACTATCAGATCTCACTCTACGTAAGTGACCGAAGGATTGACAACCCCTATTGGCGTTGGTTTGAGGAGTTATTTGCTTTGTGTGAGTACGAGGGACTTGCGTGGCCTCCTCTTGGATTGATACCTTGGTTCTCAAAAGCTGAGGAAATACTTACGCTACTCTGCATCATCCTCTCCTCTTGGGAAAACCAGCATAAGCTCAAGATGTAGCACACCCGGCTCGGAGCGACGGTTTACCCTGCATTGCCAGCCAGAGACCATGTCTTCGGCACACACAACATATTGGTATAGAAAACAACCGCTTTATTGATGCTAGCGGAACAGGGTTTAGATTACAACAGGTATCGAGGCCAAGTGGCACCTACATGCGGTTGACAATATGTACATTATTTAGTGAACATAAAGGGCCTCGATCCGAACAACTACGTGGCGGCGGAATAGCGTCGTGGCGGAAGCTCCATATCACGAGGGACACCGATGTGGACACGATCTGAACTCGAACAACGCTCCTTTCAAAGAGACTTTCCTGAAATCTGGCATGAGGCGCTAGGTCGATTACATTGAATGTACTTGCAAGTTCTACAACAGGCATTATCATAATGACAAACAATATCATGATATTTAACCAATTATTAATAATGCAACACTATATGTCAACATCACATTGATCATGCTCGAGCGTCCCTCGGGACAACTTACCAACCGTGATCATCCTTAGATCACAAAGACACCACCAACATGGTAAAACACACCACCAACGTTGTAAAACACACCACCAGCGTGGTAAAACAAAATGACTCATGATCCTTACGGTGATCACAACCACGACCAATATCTGGTCGATTTCCTTGATGGCCTTTCGCCATCCTCAACAATGCAAGGTTTACAGCTTAGTGTGCAATTTTTATTAGTCGTTGACTCATGGTGGGACCTACTACAAGATGTTCGTGACCGTGGACTCGGCTATCGATAGATTATACACTCTGGAGAGGTAGCACACTGTACCCACACAACGGAACCCATGGCCTCACACTCCCATTTGGGTCGACCAACGGCATTCCGGAAAAACCCCTCCATTGCCACAGCACTCTCCGGCCCTCCGACCCAAATCCCAGCAGGCTGGTCTGGGTGGCCCGTGTCTAAAGACACCCGACCACCGTCGTGGTCAAAACACTCCCACTCGGGGACACTCCCACTCGGGGACTCGGTACCATAATCTCATCAACGAGCACACAAGATTATGTCGCTTGCGGGCAGGGCAAGCACGACATAACCTTCCCTAGATGGAGGCACCGACCAGGCCTTCGTGTCAATGGACGAATCAAGGCCTTCCATAAAGGAAAATGTGGTTGCCTTTGGAAAGAAACTCGACTCAGCGGCACCATGACCCAGTCAACGGTATATTCAAGTTGAGTTATATTCATGTTCAACTTTAAACTAAAAATGACCAGTGTCATAGCATGCCATGAAATGCAAAACAACACACATGCATCATATAATGATAAAAATGACCGATGTCATCCATATACACACCAAGCATAACCGTCAACAACTCATATTACTCTACTAGCTCAAAATGACTCACAACTTAACCAAAATATTTTGCAACAAGTTTTATTAATTTCTTACACAAGAAAGTAACTCCGATAACATTTTCATATGCATAACAAAAGATTTCACTATCAACAACTCTTAATTTCTTTATCACTAAGTTGGGTTCAAACATTCTGTAAAACAAGTAATATGATTTAACAAGTATTTAACAGAATATTTTCTAGCAATTTTTATCAATTTATGAAGGCAAAAACATAGCTAAATAATTACTAACATGCATAACAAAATTATTTCTAACATCACCTCAAATAAATCTATCTTGCTTTATCCACTAAACTAGTTTCAACCATTATGTAAATCAAGCATAACAACAACCAACATTTAACAGAATACAAATAACTCAATAATTATATAAATGCATGGATTAATTATTTCATTCAAGTAAGAAAAATCACATGTATTGAAATGGCATCATGAAAATGTTCTTTGTGGCTTGCCTTAGTGCGAGATGAGGTTCACAAGCCTCTGGTGATCCTCAAGACAAGCCTCACCTTACGAAAATAATTTTAAACAAAAAAGAAAATATCAAGAACTCTTTGAAAATCACCAGAAATTCTAAACAGCTCAGAAAAATCTCATCTTTGGTGAGCTGCTAGATTTCTTCGAGAGAACACAATGCAAAAAGAATCAATTCATTTGGACTTATGGTTAAAAAGTTATAACGGTTTGAAGTGTTTTATAAATTCAAATGAATTTGAATAAAAAGAAATAGAAAGCGGGGGGGGGGTGGCGTCGAAGGTGTAAAGCCTAGGCGCCACCACTCGTGCCTCTTCAGCGTCTGAGTGGCTGGCTGGTGGGCCCCGCTAGTCAGGTGGGGAAGAGGAGAGAAAAGAGGCGGCGGCGGCCGCCGAGCTCTCGCCGTGACGAGGCTCCTTGGCCAAAGCGAGAGGGAGGGATGGCAAGAGGGGTTGAGGCGCACCTGCCGTACCGTGGCGTGGCTAGGGGTGGTCGGACGGTGTCGAAATCTAGCTCCATAAGCGGAGGCGAAACGAGGGTCGCGGAGTTGAGGAAGGCAGCGGCGAAGCCACTCAGAGGCTCAAGCGGGCGAGGCGGCCTCACGGAGAGGCGAAGGCCGGGAGGTCTCCCGGGCTGGGAAGGGCGGAGCTACTCTGACGACGGAGGGATCGCGTGAGAGCTCGAGCTCGGGGCCCGGCGGCCCGAGGCCTGCCCGGCAGACTCTGACTCTACTCGATCGTGGAGTGTGTGTGAGTGTTGGATGATGCTCGAGGCGGTATGGGGGGGCTCTATTTATGGCGGCGGTGAGGCGCTTGAGCTTCGTCGGTGGACACTGTCCCTGGCGCCCGACGACAGCGGCGTCGGTGAGAGGGGAAAGCGGCGGAGGTCAGCGGCCTTGTGGGCGGCGGAGCGAGCACAGAGATCAAGAGGGTGGCGATGAGCAGTCGCTCGCCTTGTTGGGCTGGCGGACCTTGCCGTGCTCATTGCTGGCGAACTCCGGCGTCGGCGAGTGCGGGGAGGAGTTAAGGGTGTCGAGGCGAGGATGGTGGCGAGTTTTGGCAAGGTTGGGCAGGCGGGAAGCGAGCACGCGAGCAGCGAGCTTCGAGCGCGTTGCGAGGCGCGTCGGCCACCACTACAAAAAAGACACATCCGCGACATATTGGGCGAGCGAAATTTTTTACATCATACAAATGGCACTTCTATGGCGATAATTGTGACAAAACCCAGTATCATCATTGATGTGGTGGGCTCCTACTTCTATGACAAAAAATCATGATGAGAAAATGGGCTTTTACGTCACAGGCGGGCGGAGAGCAGCAGCTGCATGACATTCTTTGGGCCGTCCATGACGGAAAAACCGTGGTAGAAGCGAGGAGGAAAATTTGGGAGTTCCGGTTCACGGTGGGAGATCGGGGCGGCGATGCGTTTCTCTCATACTGCGTCTGTGGCGTGTGTGCGGCGCTAGCTCGCTGAACCCGAGCAAAGGCGTTGGGCTCTAAGCGAACCAGCGATTGCCGCTGCGAGCTACGTTCTGAACCCGGCGATCGATTGATGGCTGTTAAGCGAACCCGATCGGCGATTCCTCTCTCTGCTGCTAAGCGAAGCCGATCGGTGAGTGTTGCGAAGTGGGTGGGGGTTGGATGAGCGGTGGCGATGGCGTTTCCTGCGGATGAACAGGACCCCCTGGTGTGGAGGCTGGATGAGCGAGTAGATGGTGGAGGGTGGCGTGGAGGGGTGGTTGAGCAGGACCCGTGGTGTGGAGGGCTGGATGAGCGATTATCACGATGGAGGGGTGCCCGTGGAGGGTGGTTGAGCGATGGCGATTGGAGTAGCGGTGGAGGGTGGATGAACAGGAGCTCGTGGAGGCTGGAGGAGGTCGATGGTGGAGATGAACAGTATCGCATGGAGTCCCGTTTTGCGGTACGCCACACCCCTCCCGATGAACAGGACCCCCATTTCGACCGTGGCGCTCCAACACAAGTCCATTTCATCCGTTTTGCGGTATGCCACACCCCTCCCGATCAACAGGACCCCCGTTTCGACCGTAGGTGGTCCGTTTCGTCCGTTTTGCGGTACACCACACCCTCCCGATCAACAGGGACCCTGTTTTGACCGTGGGAGGTCCGTTTCCTCCGTTTTGCGATGCGCCACACCCTCCCGATCAACGGGACCCTGTTCGAGCGTGGGAGGTCCGTTTCCTCCGTTGTGCGGTACACAGAGCCTCGTTTCCATCGCTTTCGTTCCGTCCAAGCCCTCCCGATGAACCGACCATGCATTCCATTCCGACCCAGCGGTTGGCTCCCCATGAACACAGCGAAGGCGCTGTTTCTCGTTCAACCCAACCATATGCGTGTCGCGCGTATGGCGTTGAGACCCGCCCGTATGTACACATATGTGGCCGTATTTTCTTTCTTGCACCACGGCGCTGTGCGTGCGTGTACATGCTACGTCGCAGCGCCTCTACAACGACCATTATATCGTACATGTTCGCGACCGAATGACAATGCTCGTGCGCCGACCAAGTGGGTCGGCCGCCGAGCACTTCCTTGCTGCGAAGATGTAGCTGGTGGGTCCCGGCGGTCGAGAACCGTCGTTTTTGCCGGACGCACTTCCTTGCGTCGAAGATGTAGCTAGTGGGTCCCAGTGATCGAAGCGAATCGGTTTTTGCGGACACACTTCCTTGCGTGTGAAGGTGTAGCTCGTGGGTCCTAGCGGTCGGGAAACTTTTTTGTGAAATCGGTGGCCCGTCCGATGGGTCCCCATTGTCGGTGGAGGAATAATTATTTGGCGTAATAAGGAGGCACTTCCTGCTGCGGCCATTGAGGAGTCGGATTAGGGGTGTCGGATAGCGGACTACGTCATCGGCGGACTATCATTTGCGGACTATCATCTTGACCGGACTCCAAGACTATGAAGATAGAAGATTGAAGACTTCCCCGTGTCGGATGGGACTTTCCTTGGCGTGGAAGGCAAGCTTGGCGTCTGGATATGTAGATCTCCTACCATTGTAACCGACTCTATGTAACCCTAGCCCCCCTCCGGTGTCTATATAAACCGGATGGCTTTAGTCCGTGAGACAACAATCTAACAACCCTTACAATCATACCATAGGCTAGCTTCTAGGGTTTAGCCTCCTTGATCTCGTGGTAGATCCACTCTTGTAAACATCCACAATATCAATATCAATCAAGCGGGGCGTGGGTTTTACCTCCATCAAGAGGGCCCGAACACAGGTAAACATCGTGTCCCTTGTCTCCTGTTACCATCCGCCTAGGCGCCGATTGGGACCCCCTACCGAGATCCGCGGTTTTGACACGACATTGGTGCTTTCATTGAGAGTTCCTACGTATGCGTCACCGATAAGCTTGATGGCCTCTTCAATCAACAACAGCGCAGATCTGGGTGAGACCTTTCTCCCGGACAGATCTTCATATTCGGCGGCCGTCTGCGGGCCAACTCCCTTGGCCATCTGGAGCAGATCGAGAGCTACGCCCCTGGCCGTCAGGTTAGGTTTGGAAGCTTAAACTTCACGGCCGATATCCGCGGGGACTTGATCCTCGATGGATCGAGCCACAACCAAAGCGCGCCCGCGCTGTCCACGATGGGCATGACCTAACTCTGCCCGGACAGCACCTTGGAGCCGCACCGGATCCGCTCCGACTCATAGTCGGAGCCGATCGCTCGAATCGAGGGCGAATGGTTGGACACCGCCTCGGGGCCGCCAATTCCTACGGCGATGGGCCGAACACTTACCTTGTCCCATGTAAAGCCCATGACTCCGGTGCGGACTCCTGCGGGACACGAACCTCCTGCGCCCCGCGGTCGAATCCGATTAGGCGCCGATCATAAATTCACCGCTGCGGACATTTTTCAGCACTCGCCCTTGGCGACATCATAAATTCATTGAAGCATCTCTCGCTATCCGGAGAGCCCTGGCCGACCTCGACCAGGGCGGTTGGGGCGGTTGGAACTTCACCGCCGGCGAGGTTAAATCATGGTGCAAAAATATGGGCATCAAGCTCGATTACGCTTGATATATCATCCTCAAACCAACGGTCAAGTGGAGCGAGCAAATGGTCTCATAATGGCGGCATCAAACCCGGACTAGTGCGGTCCCTTACGAAACGACACGCCTTTGGGTAGAGGGCTCGACTCCGTACTCACGGGGGCTGCGGACAACGCCTAACCGTACCACGGTTCACACCATTTTTATGGTGTCGGCGGCAGAAGCAGTTTTGCCTGCGACATCATTCATGACTCACCTCAAGTGCGCTGTCTCGAAGAAAGAAGCCGAGTTGGATCGGCAGGACAGCTTGGACACATTGGAGGAAAAGCGCGGCGTCGCCAAGAGCTCGTTCCGCATTCTATCAACAGCGAGGCTCGAAGATACCAAAGCGAGAGAAATGCGGGCCAAGACTTTGCGTTGGCGAACTGGTTCTCGCTGCGGACAAGAAAAAGGACAAGCTCAAGCCCAAATGGGAAGGCCCTTCATCATTGATCAAGTCTTGACGGCGGGGCGTACCGTCTCTGAAATGCATCGGATAACCGACAAGGCGAACCCATGGAATGCAACCGCCTCGGCGATTCTATGCCTAGCGCGGACTAAAGTTCGTCCCCTTCCCCGTCAATTTTTTATTTCAGCTGCCTTTTGTTCACCTTTTCTTCTCAAACCTATTCATCCAAGCCTTAAAGGGCTTTACCAGCATAACGTTCGCGCACAATTGATGTGCTACCGCACTCATTATACACAGGGGCTTCTTTACGGAAGCTTAATTATCTGAGCTTTATTCCCGGCACATGTCAAGCCTCCACATGTACCTTTTATTCACCATTATATGCATCGATATGACTTAAGTTTTGGCCAAGCTGGGTTGCTGGCTCCTGTGCTTACCCCTCGTTCCCGATTGTTCGGCTAGGAGGTAAAGGAGCACCTCTGCGATTATTCTTACTGCGGGTCAGCGGATGTGTACCTCGGTGGGTGAAGCCAGAAAGCTAAGCGTTCTTAAGGGAATATTGATCGGTGACTTAAAGATGATTTTTATCCACTTTTATCTGCCCCGGATGTTTTCTGCTTTTTTAGCCGGACATGCACTTTAGGGCATACCACCCCAATGAAAGGAACCCTTACGGAACTATTCTCCTGGAAGATGTTTCTTACTAACAATGTAATATAACATAACTAGTTGGGCACTTATGCGATAAAGCAGTGACCCCCTCGCTTTGGTCTCCATGCATACCCGGTTGTTTCATAACGAGAAGGTATTCGGACACACTCCGGACTCTAGGGTCCGAGGTCGAAGCGAAAAGGTCGGCAAGACAAGCGATCTACAATCCGGCTAGAAGGCATTTTGTATGTCATTTTATAATACATTGTCCGTCGGTGATTGTATTCCTCCTCAATCCCGTCTAACAGGTTGTCTAATTTACTGATCTGTTGGGAAAATTTTCTGACCAACTCCACTTGGCGTATACTAAACTCACAGGATCTCCTTCCCATTGGCCCCCAGGTCGACTTACGTCCATGTGATTGGGATCCGCCTTCTTGTACGCGTCTTTACCATGGCCCAGGCCTCCACAGCACCTTGGCGGCAGGCCAAAATCTTCCATAAATGGGCGCTGCCGCCTCCTGTAGCTTCTCATAAGCTCCCAAGACCCTCGGGTATGGAGAAGGCTGGCCATAACGCTGGATGGCGCGCTCATAGCCTGCCGAACTCGTTCGATCGGTTGCAACAATTCGGAAGTTGATCACCCGTTATTCACGGGCATCTCCTCCGAGGCGACTGTGAGCATACCTAGAGACATATTACATCAAATGGACTTCCTCGCCGAACTCTTCTTTTCAAAGGAGTTAGCTCAAGCACTACTATATATGCAGCAGAAGCCGCTGATTATCATAATGGGCCCGACAACTCGGCACTGAGCATGCTTCAGCTCTTCTCCAAGCTGGGCATGGGCATCTGGAGCTTGTTCCTTTCATGCTGCACCTTATGCAGCACCCTCTCACCGACCTTTAGTTGGCGCGAAGTTCTTGCCTGTCCGGATCTTGTCCGGCAGCCCTACCTAACGTCGTTTTTTAGACTTGCGCAAAGGCCAAGCGTTACTTATCCTTCTAAAATAATGCGTTACGGGAGAGGTCCTTGCGTTTCCTCCTGCGCCGGACAATCGGCCTCAAGTTGGGCCTTGCACTCTTGCAGCTCTGAGGCAGTTGGGTATTCTTCTCGGTAAGATCCTGCATTTCATATGATCCTTAAATCAGTTAATATAACTACTTTAAGTCTCGGGGACTCTTGGCATATACAACGTTAAAATCTCTTACGTATGTCTTTTACATACTGCTCCGTGGCTCTGGTAAAACTATCTTGGCGGCACGAAGGTCGCGTCCCCGTGTTAAAGGCATTCAACGCCTCGGGGAGAAGCACAGCGTCACGAAATGCTGTCGTGGCGCTTTGTGATTGAGGCACTCTCCACCTCGAGACTTGGTGGCGGACAGTCTTCGGCATCCTCTGTCGGAGGCGTCCGGCTCGCGCCTTGCGCTTCGCCTCCCCTCTGACCGGTGCGGGAGCCCGGCTGGTAGAGCTGGATTGACAACTTCCACGCCCTTGATCCGTGGGCGCTTTTTCCTATAAAAGTCATGAGCACTCAAAATGCTTCCTAGGAGCGTTGCTCTAAAAATAAGGAATTGTGAGCTACACCTTTGCGGCGGCTTGAGTCCGCGCCGCGCTCCTCTTCCGCCTACCGGTCCGGACTGGCCCTTGTTGGTCAGCCACATGAACTCGGCTTCGCCCGAGGCATCTCCTTCACAGTGCCATCATATACGGTGGTGAGAAATAAGCAAGGAAGAAATAGCGGTGTCGGGGCTTGGCCGCGATCACACAGGGGCGGGTTTAGTCCGGGTAGTCGGCGTGATGGCGACTAAAGCATTATCCATCTTGAGCTGGTGGAACACCCGTCGATTAGCTCCACCTTTATGTTGGATCCTCTTGGGGCGGATCACAGGATCTCTCTGGATCCTCGGGCTGCGGGCGGACGTAACATTCCCTCCACGGATCCGGCGCAGTTCTGTGTGAAAGAATAACACAATGTAAGAAACTTAAGTTTGAAGGCGCAGTCGGACACTGCTGATTGTTCACTTACCCAAGGCGGGGATTGTTCATGGAAAACCCATTTAGCGGGTTCGTCTGAGGAAATCCTCCTTCTCCCCTTATCTGGGCGGACAAGATCGTCACGGATCTTGGCTGATTCCGACCCTTCTTGGCCATAATGGTGGCATCATCCTCCCGTTGAAATCCCACATGGGGTGGCCCTGTATTGTAGTGGCTGCACCCCGCGTAATGCATGTTGCCATGACTCAATCATGGTCAACGGGCATGGGCGATAACCTTATTCGGCCCATCGGATAATGGGCGCTCTTGTCTTCCTCGATCGGGGCTCCGGGGCGCCAACTAAAGCGTTTCTTGAGAGGAGCATTGCTGAACTCCGGGAGGCGATCAAACAGGGTCCGGCAGCGGGCGTCTTCTATAAAACCATTCCGAAGGCGGTCTTGAGCGCCTTCTTAGGGGTTCGGATGGATATCCGGTCCAGCGATCGCCATATTTGGCGCCGCCCACTTGATATATGGACCCCTCGTGAGAGGCGGGGACAAGGCAAAACAACCTCTTCCATGGCGAAGTGGGGCTTGATGCCCAGGAAAAGCTCGCAAAGAGCTCGAAACCAGCGATATGCGAGGATTGGCGGGCGTGAGGTGATGGGCTGGAGTCCCTAGAACTCCGAGGGCCAGCGGAGGAATGGATGTCTGAAATCCGAGCCCCTTATTAGATAGGGGAATGAAGCATACCCGCTCCCCTTTGTTGGGATTAGGGGTAACCTCTGCTAGCTTCCCACCTTTGTAGGTGGCGAACCCGACTCGAACCGAAACCATAAAGGCGGAGGAGATATCCCCCACTTGGAGCTTCACCAGCTCGTTGTGCGAAAGCAGGCATCTCCTCCAATCTCTGGCGAAGGGCTGGGGGCGAGAAGAGGAGCGCGTTGACGGTCCATGATGGAATGGATTCTTGGTGGCGCTCCGATGAGTGTTTGTGAGAGGAAGATGGTGATTTGGATCTGGATTCTTGCCTCCCTTATAGGCAGATCATTCGCACAACTAGGGAAAACATAAAAGACACCTGGCTTTTCACATTCGCCTGACGCATGGAAGAAGGCCCTTATTGGGCGTGGAAGCTAAGGCAGCGCAACATTGATGAGGAAGCTGGACCTTTGTTGGCGGTACACGGAACTTAAGGAGAACCCGCCTTACAAGCGCCGAAGACTACGCATCTTGGACTTATCGTCATTGAAGCCTGGTTGGAGACTCTTGAGGAGTCCGGATTAGGGGTGTCCGGATAGCGGACTACCGTCATCGGCGGACTATCATTTGCGGACTATCATCATCGACGGACTCCAAGACTATGAAGATAGAAGATTGAAGACTTCCCCGTGTCCGGATGGGACTTTCCTTGGCGTGGAAGGCAAGCTTGGCGATATGGATATGTAGATCTCCTACCATTGTAACCGACTCTATGTAACCCTAGCCCTCTCCGGTGTCTATATAAACCGGATGGCTTTAGTCCGTGGGACAACAATCACTACAACCCTTACAATCATACCATAGGCTAGCTTCTAGGGTTTAGCCTCCTTGATCTCGTGGTAGATCCACTCTTGTAAACATCCACAATATCAATATCAATCAAGCGGGGCGTGAGGGTTTTACCTCCATCAAGAGGGCCCGAACACAGGTAAACATATCGTGTCCCTTGTCTCCTGTTACCATCCGCCTAGAGGCGCTGATTCGGGACCCCCTACCGAGATCCGCGGTTTGACACCGACAGCCATGGACCCGTATGTCGGCGTCTTCACGCCACGATACTCTTCCGATGGAAGTGGTCGTTGACCACATTGACCACGCTTGGCGCCGAGAGCACCACGGCGGTGGGCGCGGCGAGCCTAGGAAGGGGCGACACGGATGTAGGGAAGACTTCGGCGGTTGTTTCCCGCAGCGGAGAACATTGTTGTCTGAGGGTTTCTTGGTTAAATGCTGCCGTCACTGGAGAATAACAACGGTGTGGGTGAGTAGAGGATGGCTAGGCCAGCGATGGAGAATGCTGTGGGGTGGTGATGCTGTGGCGCACCTGACCCGACATGGGGAGGGAGTAAGCAGTCCACTTGGCGCTGGTTTGGCGGTGGAGCAGGAAGAGCAAGATTGAAGAAACACGACGGCCGTTGGATGGCCATCCAACAGCCTTGCTAATGCATCAACCTTTTTAGGAAAGCCTCAAATCTGTGGAATACGACATACAACCCATTTGCCATTATTTATAATAATTTACAGCCCATTTGCTAATTCTTAAGGTTTTTGGAGCCCATATTCTTTACATTAGCATTACAGCCCATATTGTAGCCACGGTTAAAAATTATCTGAAATTTTGCATATTTGGTGCGGTCCGAACTGTTTTAATCCGAAATTTAGACTCACATTCAAACTGATTTTAAAATAAATGTATATCAATATAAAATCCAACAAATTCTCACGCATAAAATTAATGTAATTTAAAATCTACTTAATGAAAAAAAGATATTGAAACTAATTGCCGGTTTGATGTGTTTTAAAATGTACAACCCATTTCTCATTATTGATGGGCCATTTTCTTGGCCAGCCCGATAAACTCTCCTCGTCTTGAAAGATTTGCAGCCCAGGCACGACAAAGCAACTTACTTGGCAAATCACAAAAAGCTGGGCTGTGGCCGTGGAAGCCCGTCGATACTCTTCCGATGGAAATCGATTCGTTGACCACATTGACCACGCCGTGCCGAGAGCACCAAAGGCGGTGGTCGATGGCGAACCTAGGAAGGGCTCGGCGGCGAACGAGGAAAAGCGGCGGTGGATGCCCAGCGGAGAGAATCTGAGGTTCACTTGGTTGGCTGTGGTGTGAGTCGCCATCATTGCCGGCACGGCTGGCGGTGGGAGTAGTAGAGGCGATGAGGCCTCAGCGGCGGCCAACCCGGCCACTAGAGCGAGGGAAGCAAGGCGGTCTCCCGGTGCTGGTTTGGGCGGCTGGTGCAAGAAAGAGCAGCGGCCGAAGAAGCAGCAGGACCGTTCGATTCAAATCAACGATTCTGCTGCTAGAATCATTTGTTGACTAAGTTAACAAGCCTGCATATCGTCAGCGTAGTAGGCCTGGTCGACCTCCCAACGGTGCGCCGAGATGTTAGTGGGAGGAATCATTTTTTAAGCTTAATAAGGAGGCAGTTGATTGCGTGCGGCGAGACAGCGGAGGGAGTAGGGTGGGCGGGGAAGCTGCTTGCGGCATCACAGTGAGACCACAAGAGGAGGAGTAGGCAGTCCTTGGCGCTAGTTTAAGCGGTGGGCGGGAAGATCAAAGATTGAAGAAACACGTCGGCCATTGGATGGACATCCAACGATCCTTCTGCTATAATCATGTGTTCACTAACAAAGCCTTCCGTAAGCAAGTCAGCCATTTGCTATTATTTTATAATTTTACTCATTTTCTAATTCATATGGAATTTATTGCAGCCCGTTTTCCATTTTAGAATTGCTGGCCATTTTACATTCGATACCGGTGTCAAAAATTAACTAAATATGTGAAATTTTGAAAATTCACAAATTTTTTGCTGAGAGCGAAATATTCTTAATCGAAAATTAATAGCCATAATTTAAAAATAAATTAGTACTATGTCATGTTAAATCCAATGAAATACGTATAAGATATCGATGAAGAACAAAAACAAAAAAACTAATATCCCATTTGCTATAAATTTTTGGAATTTTCAACCTTTTGATATTACTTTTAACAGACATTGACCATACTCTTTGGCCAGGACAGAATGTATCCCTCCTCGTCTTGAAAGATTTGCAGCCCGATGGTCGGAGAAAACAAATAGGCCTAGCTTGGGTGTTCTTCAAAAAGAAATCTTGGGCTACCTATTTTCCCAAAGCTGGTGCATGAGCATTTAGCTTTATTTATTTATTTACTTATTTATGTTTAGGGGACCATGAGCATGTACTGGGCGGATTCATGTGAAGCCTCCCTTCCGATTAATTATGGGCTTCTCTATTGGGCCTTCAGCGGTGGGCTGCATCTTATCAACAACTGGAAAATGTGTTCCGTACGAAAAATAGTATGAGCTACGTACAGTACGGGGCACTAAAGGATCGAACCATGCAACGACTTCCAAAACATTGTGTTTGTCGTTCTAACAACACATTTATTCAACCAACAGACGAAATATACTCTTGTTGTACATTGAAAATAGCAGCAGCAGCAACCAGGGCTGGGGGTGCAATAGAAGCAGCAAGCAGGCCAGAAGAGTGAAGACACAGCTCTCTCTTCCAAACCAAACATCAGCCATCATTACAAACGGGCTACCAAAAAAGAACAAGTGTATGCATCAAACTAAATAAAGATACTACTACACCAAGTATGCGCATCTAAATAAGCGGCTCGGTTAGGCGTTACTATTTATTAAGCTGTGGAGATTGGTGGCGGCTTGAACGGATGGGTGCTGACGGAAACTCCAGCCAGCGGTCGAAATCGATACTTGCGACCCTCTCTCCTACTTTGGGCTGCAGGCGTGGCGGCACATATCAGGGTATGGTGCATGCGAGGCGCATGATGCGCTGTGTACACACATTTTGCACGATGAACGAAACGGCGCTGCCATCATGATCCTTGCCGTCGGTTATCTCACTGGTTAATCGGATAATTCAGTCCGACAAATAGAGAGCATGCACCAAGGCTACTTACCAGCCTCGGTCAAAAATTCCTAAAGGCCCGGAGAAGCTGGGATCTGCTCAAAGACCTTGCGGTGGCTGTGATTGTATTCAGCGAAACAAACCGTCCGGTATGTGCGAACAATCATCAATCTTTCGCCGTCGTGCGATCGAGGCAGGAACCACCTGCAAGCTGCCATGCCGCTTTTCTTTGAAAGGTTAAGGATTAGGAAGGGTAGGGACACAGGCGACCTACAACTTCATATCAAGTTGAGTCAAATAAAAAGGTCTCTTGATTTAGTCAATCTTAAGTACAGCATGTTATGAGCATGAATATTTTTTGATAAATGTTGACGATAATATAAGCAAGCCATCATGATATCATAGGAAAGTAAAGTAACATACTCTGTAACAGCCATTTGTAGCGATAGTGGAGTAGGCCAGCAATACGTCCAGCCATAGAAGGAGTCGATAAGCGTAAATGAAGCCCTTGTGTTCAATGGCATCGAGAGAACCATGGAGGATGTATGATCCTGCGATGGGCGTGCAGATTTATCCACTTACGCGATGACCTGTCCGGTGGCGAGACCGCGGATGAGGAGCATAATTAGCTGAAGTCTTTATAATTCGCGAGATCATGTGGGCACTTGGCAGATTACAACCTTGAGCAAATCAAACTTGGTATCATGTTGGCTCTTGTAAGATTCCGAGTATTACGGGCGCGGTGCCAAAGCGATGTAGTGTTGTCGAAGAAGGGATCAATCGGCGAGTGTAGACCTCCACGAGCATCCAGCTCTTTCTGCGACCGTCGGCGAGCACCATCAAGGCGTGTTCATGCCGACCTAGTACATACCGTTAATGTAGCTGAGGCTGGCGGGGATCAGATCCTAGTTAAGGGGTTGATGCTCGCCACCCTCGATCGTTATGCTGCGTGACCGCGCGTTTACGAAGATCGGTGGCATCGGCAAGCAAGGAGCTGGGTTAAAAGCTCCGGCTGAGGGCTTTGAGTAAGCGGTACAACCCGGCGAGCGCTGTGGCGGCGTAATCTTGAGATTGTCCACCACGAAACAATGAGCTTGATTACCTCTGTGGGAAGAATTCCAGCCACTCTTTTGGCGGGCGCTGCTCGGTTACGCCATTGTTAGTGCTTGGGTTTGGACGAGGGGCGCCTTAAGCGGGGATGGAAGCTTGGGCGAGATTATGTGCGGACAAAGATGGAGAAGCGAATATGTGCTGCGGTAAGTGGACGGTGATGATGACTATAGCACGCCGCTTGACTTACAAGACACATACCGACAGCGTAGGGTCATATCGATGCGGACAACTTGCTTGAGTGATCCGCGATCTTGGTACTCCCTCGGTATCTACTACGGTACTATGCCTAGCTTGCTAGAGTAGAGTAGTAAGTAGGACTCTGCTCTACTACTAGCACGGAGGAGTAGTAGTATATTCTAATCTAAAATAGTTACAAACTTCAATGCCGAGCATGGGCGACTACGAACCATGCTCAAAGGCCGTCATCTACGTGGTGTTTGGACTTATATGCAAAAAATAGCAAGATGCCCGTGCATTGCACACACCATCATCACCAACTCGGTTTTCTCTACTCCTACTCCTATAAAAGACTCAGGTTGGTGATGATGGAAGCGAGGCGTGTTCACCCAGGCGTCGTGAGACGGCGCAACACTATTTGATTTGTTATAAAAAACAAACAAGAGTAGTAGAGGTAGAGACATAGGGAGGAGCACAAGGTTGTGGGAGATAAGGATGAACGAGGCAAGGCCTTATCTGTAAATGTGGAGAGAGGTGCGGGTATCTTTTGTAAAATTGTCATAGTTGGCTTTCTATCCGTCAGATATAGATCGGACGGTCTATGAAAGTGCAACTATCCCTAGGTGGTTTTGGTAATTCATAACAACATATAGCTCATTGAGCTAATGCTATTCCAAGACAAACATTTCAGGAAAGCTCAATGAATGGCATGGCATGGATGATGAAAGTGGATCCCTCAAAATATGAAGGACAAAGGACTGGCTCAAGCTCAAAAGCTCAAGACTCTACATTTTACATTTTAGTGATCCAAGATCACATTGAGTCTATAGGAAAAGCCAATACTATCAAGAAGGGATGATGTGTTGATTAATGAGCCTTTTGCTCCATGTGCTTAGTGATATGCTCCAAAACCCTCCACTACTTTCTCACATCCACATATGACCTAAACCCAAAGTCAAACTCGGCCCTACCGATTCTTTCTATCCGGCGCCACCGAGTTCAGATGTCATAGCCACTGCCACAAACCCTAGGCAAATCGGTTTCACCGATAGGGATCTCGGTCTCATCGAGATGGGATTGTAATCTCTGTGTTTCCCCTTCGTAACTTTTCGGTCTCATCGAAAGAGCGAATGGGTCCCACCGAGATTACAATGTAAACTCTCTGTTTCCCTTTTGTAACTTTTCGGTCTCAACGAAAGAGCAACGAGAGAGCCATCAGAACAAACCTACACTTCCAACTTACCAGTTCTGAGAGAGAACCACCTACTCATGTGTTGAGGCCAAGATATTCCATTCCAACCACATGAATCTTGATCTCTAGCCTTCCCCAAGTTGCTTTCCACTCAAATCTTCTTTCCTCCAGATCCAAATCCTATGAGAGAGAGTTGAGTGTTGGGGAGACTATCATCTGAAGCACAAGAGCAAGGAGTTCATCATCAACACACCATTTGTTACTTCTTGGAGAGTGGTGTCTCCTAGATTGGCTAGGTGTCACTTGGGAGCCTCCGACAAGATTGTGGAGTTGAACCAAGGAGTTTGTAAGGGCAAGGAGATCGCCTACTTCGTGAAGATCTACCGCTAGTGAGGCAAGTCCTTAAGTGGCGGCGGCCATGGTGGGATAGACAAGGTTGCTTCCGTGGACCCTTACGTGGGTGGAGCCCTCCGTGGACTCAGCATAACCGTTACCCTATGTGGGTTGAAGTCTCCATCAACGTGGATGTACGACAACACCACCTATCGGAACCACGACAAAGACATCCGTGTCTCCAATTGCGTTTGAATCCTCCAAACCCTTCCCTTTACATTCTTGCACGTTGCATGCTTTATTTTCTGCTGCCAATATACTCTTTGCATGCTTGCTTGAATTGTGTGAAGATTGCTTGACTTGTTCAAAAATAGCTAAAATATGCCAAAGTCTAAAATTGGGAAAAGGTCAGGTTTTTATTGGTCAAGTAGTCTAATCACCCCCCCTATAGACATACTTCAAGGTCCTACAATCTATATTACAAGATGGCAGGCGTACCATCATCACCAACTCGGTTTTCTATAAGAGTAGATATATATAGATATAGATAGATAGAGACTAGGGAGTACTAGTAAGGACACCATCTCTTGCCGTGTGCTACTCCTGCGCTCCATTCGGTGACATAGCGTCCCCTACAGCCACTCCCTCCTGCGCTCCATTAAGTGGCGCTATCGAAATCTGAGGGAGGCGCACTCTCGCATTGCTGGCAACCACGACTTCACCGGCGATGACTTCTTCCCGACCTCGGCAACCTCTTCCTCAATGACATGGCGACAACCTCAATGCCAGCAGTCTTTGCTGCCGTTGCACCGTACGTGTTTCTGTCCTTCCTATTCAAAATCATGGTAGAATTCATGTTTCTACTCTGTATCCTACTACTATGCTAGTCCACACGGTAGAATTCATGTTTCTACTCTATATCCTACTACTAACATTTTGTCAGTTAAATCTTCACTCAAATTCAATGGGGGAATAATAAACCACGACCGATGTAGTACTCCTACAAGTGTAGAGGGCGGCGCTGCACGGGAGTCTCACCTCTCACCCCGCTCGTGGTGCGGCAGTAAAGCCGTCATATCACAAAACACAACCACTCCCAGTAATAAGTGGCCTGGTAAAATAAACGGACAAGCAACCATCACATCCCTACATCTTTTTTGCATTTCATCTCTCTGCATTTACTTTCTCCGGTTCATCTACTTTTCGATCCCTAGCTACTACTCCTAGGGCAGTTCTTTTGGCGGCTTCCCAGCTTTTCCAACAAGACTAGTCACAGTGGAAGTAACAAGAAGCGCCTCACTCATTTATTTGGGCTTCTAAAATAATACTACTGTCTGGTTTATTCCTCACCATTGTAATTTGTGCTAAATTTTGACCAAAGATTTAAGCGATAAAATGTTACTAATCTAGAAGCCTAAAAGAAGCTATTTTGGTACTCCTACTAGTAGTAGTACTCAAGTTGGAATTCAATTGCAGCACAACTTGTTAGGCAAAAAATTGATCTGAGGGTGTAGGAAGCGGTTTGGGAATTTGCATGCCTTTCCAACCAGTGAGATACTCCATACAAAATGCTGACGAGAAAAAGCAGAGAGAAGGAAGCTAAAAGTAAACAATCGAGCGAGCATTTTGCATTTGTTTTGCATTGAATCTTTCACAAGCTTGACTAGTGCTGTTTTCTACTTTTACAAAAACCGCATCGTAATGTTAAAAGCGTGCATTTGCGCGTACATAATAATAGTAGTACTCCCTCTGTCTGGGTGTACAAGTCTTCCCTCCTTGGTCATGGTGCACAACCAAAGATGACTTATTGACACTGGACGGAGGGAGTAGCACAATCTGCAAGCATATATCGAGAGGCGTGTAGTGCGATAGTATATAGTAAAGTTTGTGCTATATACGCATTACTTGCAAAATCGTCTGAATACACAAGTTTCCAAACTTTCCCTCTTACATACTTAATTAAGGACACTAAAAATTCCTGAACGTTTGGGATTTATCATTTGCATCCCAAAATTAATGAGATCGCCTTACGAAACAAAAATTGTACTCCTCCTAAAAGCCATGGCGCTTGCACAAGCGCTTGCAGCGCATACGAGTGCAGTGTGCGCGGCCGTTTCCCAATAGCGCCAACACAATGCCTCTTCGCAGCCTCGCCTTTCGCGAGGTGCTGATTAATGACTTCTTGGCCGAGCGGCAGCGATCTCACGGTGTGGTGATCTGGCGCAATGGTACTCCGCCTCGCTTGAGCGTGCACCGAGTCCGTGCCATAGCGTAGATGAGGCGCTTGGGCCCGGCCTGCAGGCGCCGGCGCAGGCGTCCTCCGCCACCCTCACGGCCCTCGCACAATCATACGCCAAAAGAGCCAATTGCACGACTCTCTCGAGACGCGACATAGGCCTCCCGGGTAGCTTGTTCCATGGTGCGCTTCTCTTCCTCGGCCTTCTTCTCCGCCTCTATTTTGGGCGCTCTGCTGAAGCAAAGCCTCCACAAGCGACATCCATTTCTTTCCAAAGCTCCTTAAGGCTGGGGGGGCTCGGCGGGCGGCGGCGTTCTCCTCGTGGCGAGGCAGCCGCGTCCTCCGACACTCGTGTTGGCGAGATTGAAACGCCCGGCCGCGTCCTCCTCGACTAGTGGCGGCGAGAAAAAGGCAGCAGCGTCGCGTCGCGGCGAGGCGAGGCATGCGCGTCCTCCTCGACTAGTGGCGGCGAGCGGAATGGCGGCGCGCAGCGTAGTGGCGAGAAGCGAGAACACCAGCGTCCTCCTCGACTAGTGGCGGCGAGCGAGCAGCGGCAGCGTGACCGTCAGCGGTGCGGCGAAGGGCTCCTAGGGCTTGGGAGGCGATGCCATGGCGGTCGGCGTGAGAGGAGGAGAGATAGTGATGAGCGTGAGCGTGAGGGAGGAGATAGCGATGTCGTCGGAGGCGAGTATTTATAGCGAGCAATGGCACACCTCGTAAGATATGGACTGAGCTGCGCGACTTAGCTGCAGGTCGGTTGCGTCACTAACATGTGGGCGAACACTGTTGGGCCCATATGTCGATGACAATGCACCTGCAGTTAAGTAACAGCTACGTGGGCATATTTGTTGGAGTAAATTACGAGGGGCGAAGGGGTGGAAATATTGCTGGTCTGCGGATTGGATGGCGTGGGGGCGATAGTCATGCATGCAGATTTTTTCACGGGGTGGAGTGGTGGGACGCCGGGAGAAGGAGAGTTTGGCTGGCATATTGTTTCCACACATGGAGAGGAAAAGATTTGGAGGCGAATGGGCTTCCTGCGGTATGGGCACGATTGCATAATAAGTCATCTTGCATGCGGGCTAGGTATAGTCTCAAGTCATTAAAAAATACCGCCCCACACATGTTCATATTTCAAGGTGCACTAAATTATTGCATCACGATTATTAAGGCTAGCCATAATGGTGGTATCTTAGCTGGTATCATGCACACGGGAATAGTAGCAAACATGATGATGTGGCAAAAGAATTAAAGAAGAGAGGGGTTAGAGTAACTAGTGTTCATGCATGCATTGGTGAACACATTTTTGTGTGAAACGACAACACTAGTTGAGTACTTCTGAGACTTGAAAACTATTCCACCGCCTCTACTATCTTGCTAAGAGTAGGTGAAATTTTTGAATCGTGCCCTTTAAGAGCATGGTTAATAGTATAGCCAGCTGCTGGCTAGCCATAGTGGGAGTAACTTAGGTAGTAACTTAACACATCCCAAGACAATTTTGCTTATGTGGCAAGTATTTAATGAGGAAAGAGGTGCTTGTGGTAACACAATATATTCTTGTAACATAAGCGCTTCCGAGGCAAAATGAGTCTATGAAATAATAAATGAAGCGATCTATGATACTACTACTATGTTACTTTGCATTATGGAGGTAGTAACTTACGCTAGTGTCATATGCATGACACTAGTCTAAGTTACTCCCCACTATGACCAGCATTATAGTCAATATGTACAATAGTAGATGAAAAAAGTGTACTACTTTTTTATTATGTGGCCCACATTTCATTCTCACAAAGTGCCTAGGAGCACGTGCTAGAGCTGGCTCTTCACGAAGAGCCCCTTACCTTCGCTCTCCTCTTCTCTTTCCTCCAACTAAGCAGAAATATACTAGTTTATTTCTTATAGCCTGCTGACTCAGCTCTATTGTACTTGCTCTAAACTAGAAGGGAGGTGGCGGTACTCTAATAGCTAACCTTGTTGTGATGAAAAGATAGGACATAGCACGCACACAGACGGAGAAACTAGTCGCATTGTGCATTTAAGTTTTATCAGAAGTCAATGTACCTCTACTTTCACGGACTTATAGAAAAATGTATCAACATTCACAATGTCAAATCAATATTTTTACACTCATTATAAAAGCGTAGTTCTTATGCTCATTATAATCAGTATTGTAGATATTGATATTTTTAGTATAAATTTGGTGGTAGGATTTCATTGATATTTGTCAAAGCGTGGAGAAGCAGACTTAGGGCTTACATTGCGGTCTCTACATAGGTATTTCTCTTCATAATACTGTAATTTTAGAGGCTGATTAACGCTTTTGTGGTAGCGTCTCTTGCATCGAGGACTATAGACAGGTCTGCTATGCGTGACACGAAGATGAAAGTGTTGAGCATCTCGAAGTTGATGAACAATCTTCAATTGTCAAAGATTAGCCGTTCGGCCAATAAGGTGGCACACTTTATCGCTAAGTATAGCTTTGACAACAGATTAGATGGTATTCTTGTAAATAATGTACATACTGTGTGGTGAATATTATGTCGAATGAGGTGTCTTGGTGTGGCTGGTTAATTAATATAAGGTGGTGTTCAAAAAGTATAAATTTGGTCAAACACTTTGCAAGCGGTTGGCGGGAGTAAAAAGGACGGAGGGAGTATCATGCATGCGGAGTAGGAATTTTTTGCTCAATTATAGTCGATTCGAAGTCTCAAAAGGGCCCGAGCAGCGTGGGGAGGCGAAGGTCGTGGGGAGGCGGTTGACTGAATTAAGTGAAGTTACATCCAGCGCCCGGCATGGCGTCGAAACGCAAGCGAAGCTATACCGTCGGGCCTACGATATGGGTCTAGTAGACATGACATCTAGTGGGTCCGCGAGTTCTCGAGAACTCTTTGGGGCTTGCAGCCATTATCCACGGGCAAGCCAACTACCCGGCGTTCGCCGCCCTACTCGTCCTGTCTTACTACCTTACAACAGTTCGCTCGATCGTCCGTCCTTTCACATTAGTTCGCTCCCGGTTTTTGCGAGGTACAACAGTTCAACTTTTCTAACCCTCCTCCAAAATCCATGGCCTCCCAAATATCCATAGTGGCGCTGAGTACCAGGTTAGAGCCATCACCGGCGATCAGTTCATCGTCATCTACACCGTGGATCATGACGGTGAAAGCATGGCTTTCGCTTCTCGCATGTTCAACAGTTCAGCGGATGAGTGGGTGGCTGGGCTATATGTTGAGTACACCACAGTCTGGGGCGAGAAAGGATCTAAAGGTTGAGAGAGGAAGAAGCCGCCGTGATCGGGTTGGCGTACATAACGTTTGCTTGGTCTACCACATATGCCATGCCGGCGTTGAGTGCCAATATTTAAGAACTTCCTCAAGAACAAAAAGTGAAATTCGTTCTTGTAGGCTTTAAGAGCGCAGGATGTCTGCGTCGGATAGGTCTCGTTGTAGGCCAACCCTTGATCTCGAGAAGGCAAGCTGGTGTCCTCCTCACAACCTTCAATGCTGACCACTGGCAGCAGCCATGATTGATCCTTCGTACGCTAAACTGAAGAAAACTCATCACGAGTTTCATCATGCATGGGACTCAAAGACATTAGATGAAGATCACATCCTATACACAGCAATGGATGCCTACCTTTGTTTGAATATCTACAAGGGTTGGATGAAGAAGCGAGCCGAGTGTCGGTTCAAGCAAAGAAGCGTCGTGACGACAAAGAGGAAGAGGGGCGAGGGCGAAGTCGAGGGCGTGGACTCGGACTCGAGTAGGTGGCAGTGCCGTTGCTCATGCTGGTTCTCTGCGGTGTCAAGCGGACTAGTTGCTTAGTTTATTTTCAAGGGTGTGTTGTCTTTGAGGCCCCATGAGAACTATGTTGATATGTTCTTTCTCGTTATTTGAACTCTTTAAATGCGTACAATAGTACTAGTACTATGTCTTACTACTGTTCTTCTTGCAGTTGGTACTACTAGTCGTATCTTCGTGTTCCTCTGTACTTAATACGTTCGTACTAGTAGTATAATTTGGGTCGATCGATTTTTGAAAGAAGTTTGGCGGAGGAAAGGAAGAAGCGGCGAGAAGAGGTGGAAAAGCCCTTCTAGCCATCCATGTTGCATCAAGCGGCTCACATGAGTCGATTGACCCAAGTGCTCCATCAGATTGCGGGATCACGTGGCATTCAAGGTCTTGAAGGTAGATTCGCGTTCGCACCGGTTTGCGGGCTTGGCGTCTTGCGACCGGCTTCGCCGTGACAGCCACCATCGCGCGCCTCCTCCGCGAGCGGAGGCGACAATGACCGCTAGTTCCTCCTCGCCGACATCTTTGGAGCAGCGCTCGTCCTCTTCTTGAATGCTGCGTGCATAGGCGGCGGCTCCACCAGCTGCTTTCGCGTGCTTGGCAGCGACGACATCGCGAGGAAGGACTGCATCGACGTGGCGAGGCGAGCCTTGGCTTCATGGCACAGGGATGGCGGCGACACGGCGGTGATGGGCGAAAATTGTTGGCGAGCAGGCGAGGCGCCGGCATGCGCAGCGGCGGCGGCATATTGATGAGTCTTGGCGTGTGGGAGCTTACTTTAGTTTTATATAAGGTTGGTCAAACTTAAAAGAAAACCGTACTAGTACCGTAAGCATTACACTTAGGCAGTGCTTTTATTAGTTAGTACCACAGCCCACGATCTGGAATCATGTGCAAGTCGTGAACTGACGCCTTGAGTTGATCGAGCAGTGCGCCACCGTGTCGCTTCGAAGGACATCCACGAACCTTTTGTGTGTGTGAAAACAATCCTCGAATATTACTCAACTTTTTTTCCTAGGAAAGTTCTTGGCCTGCAATATTTCCATATATTTGAATTTAGCTCCGATTCGTGTTTATTTGGATTTGGGCGTTTTAGGTGCGCCCTAGTTTTTTAATAATGATTTTGTGTGTGTGGTGAGAGAAGCGTGTGTGTGTGTCCATATGTGTGTTGTGGCGGAAGGGCAATGTGGAGCGGTGTGCGTGTGATCTGAGACATAGAGAGGTGTGAATGTGCAAATGATCATGCATGAGTGAGACATAGACAGATATGCCGATGGGTTGTGTATACATGAGAGAACGGTCTTCTAGTTTACTTGTGTGTGTGTCTCTGTGTGTGTGTGTGTGTGTGTGTGTGTGTGCGTGAGAGAGAGAGAGAGAGAGAGAGAGAGGGAGAGAGTGAGGAGCATCCGTAACACAACAACCATCTCTCTCGATTAAATCAAATCCCTTACGATCGCATGCAACACATGCATCAACAGCTCATTTGACACCCTCACGGCCCCTTCCACCTCAAGGCCCGCACAATCTTTTTGTGAATACCCATTTCTCTCCTTAGGTTTGTTTCTCTCAATAACTCTCTCTCTCTCTCACACACACACACACACACAGCACAACACACACACACACACACTCCCCAGAGCACACAATTCATCCCCATCCAAGGTTATCTGGCGACCACTCTCGCTTGTGCTTCTTTGCACCCCAACATGCACAAGACCTCAATCTTCAAAGGGGCATCGAGCAGATCGAAGGCAGCGCTACACAGCGCTAGAGAATCTTGGGGTCATTTGGAAGCAGGGTGATGTGGCGGACGGTGGTGACTCCTCCCCACCCTCTCTCTCTCTCTTGCACAAAATTACTAATCCCTCTCTCCCCGCTTTAAAATTGTCAATCCCTCAACCCACTAGGTCCTTCCCTCTCGTCCATGTTTTCCAGCTCTCTCATCAAACATGTTGTCTCTTCTCCTTCCACGTATACAGAATCTGGATGCACACGCATCTCACGTATATTACATGTCTCCATCTTTCTCACAGACCTAACTTCTTCCTCTCTCTTTCTCTCTCTATCTCTCTCCCTCTGTCTTGTTAGGTTTGTCTCCTACTCTCTCGTCCACATACATACAATCTTTCCCGCTCTATCTGCTCCATCTTCAAAAGCTCTCTCTGCACGTTTCATTCACACATTGGGATATGTCAAAATGTTGCTTCTAATGGCTGATGTAGAGTTATGGTTGTTCTTGTTGCATCCTACAAAGTAATAACTATGAAATGCATTTAGATTCTCATTTGACTGGGATTATGTGATTTTGAGCATGTTGTGAAGTACTATAGACCTTGTATACATCTTGGGATTCGACAATGATTGTAACTATTGAATTGTATAGACCATTACATTCGAAGTCAATAGCCTAATATATTTATTTCACAATTTCAACAAATGATTAGTTCACTACAAACTAAGAAAACAAATGTGTATTCCCTTCGTTTTTATGTAAGTCCGCGTATTTGCATTGGTCAAAGTCAAGTTTTGTAAACTCTCAAAAAGTTTATAACAAAAATATTAACATATACAATAACAAATAAATACCATTAGAATCATTATTGAATGTACTTTCACATCATACATATTTGTTATGGTAAATGTTTATATTTTCTATAAACTTGGTCAAACTTTAGGAAGTTTGACTTGGTCAAACCTAATATGCAGAGTTTACTACTACTACTAGCTAGTTGCTTGGCGAATCACTCAACCGCCACACGGGAGTCGGTGTCACAAAATTTTGAGGTCGGCGGAAAAATCTCCGCGACCCTGATTGAGCGGTGGGAAGTTACCATCATAGCCTTCGGAATAGGCCTACGGATGACTCTTGGTAGGGGCTGTTTTCGTAACCCAGGTTCACCCTACCGGACAACCCCACCCGGCACCCAAGTAGTACACTGAATACTCCCATTTCTATCCCTTGCCAAAATAGACTTCTC
Source organism: Aegilops longissima (assembly GCA_021605205.1). Taxonomy (NCBI): domain Eukaryota; kingdom Viridiplantae; phylum Streptophyta; class Magnoliopsida; order Poales; family Poaceae; genus Aegilops; species Aegilops longissima. The sequence continues at coordinate 33,145 of JAHIAM010001519.1, forward strand.
CACGGCACCGCAGCCAAGCCGTGCTCCTCCCCTTTACATTGGCGCTTTTCGTCCACCATGGCGCATCTGCCTCATCGGCGACCTTATCGCCCGCTTTAGAGCGGTCCACCGTCGTCGTCGTACGGAGCCTCTTCCCGTCATCGTCTTCCACGGTCTCGGATCTGCTTCCGGAAGCCGGCGCTAGCCGAAGTACCACCTTCGTGGACAATGAACTGACTCCGTTGCCGACCGTGACTCACGAGAGCGCCCGCGACCATCGTTCTCCTCCTCGATTGGTAATGTGTGTATTGAATCACTTAGTAGTACATGTGCAGTTCAATTTTGTTCATACCTACCCTTCAAATTTCCTGGGTGCTATTGTTCCTGTAAAAGTAATTGGTTATAGCCTCCATTGTCCAACAGAATATCAGCTTGTAATTGTGCGTCGCTCACATGTCATGTTGTGCTTGGGTAGGTTTTCATACGCAGCGGCAGTGTGGCAAATGATGGAAAGGTTTTAGAACTAGCAAGATGCCCATCGTTGCCGCATCAAGATGCATTGTATGAGTAGTTTATCTTGTGGGAGAAAAGGATGAGCGAGGAAGGCCTTATTTGCAAATCTGGAGAGGGGTATGGGTATCTTTTTGCAAAATTCCCATTTGTTTCCTTCCTATCATCAGGATATAAATCGGATGACCTATATTGCAAGAAAAAAGTATAGAGAAAAAAAGTAGCGATAAAGGAAGTAGAGATAAATATTAAATATTAAATATTAAATAAATATCTCTACTTATAAAAAAAGAGTTGGTGATGATGGTGTGCCATCTGCAATATGGACCGTCGATCTATATCGGCGGATAGAAAGCAAACTATGACAATTTTGCTAAAAGATACTGCACCCTCTCACATTTGCGAGATAAGGACTTCCCTCATTCATCTTCGTCTCCCACAAGATAAACAACTTCGTATAAATGCATCTTGATGTTCCATGCAATGCATGGGCCTCTTGCTAATAACGTAAAAAAGTAGAGATAGCGAGGCGTCGGGAAAGGATCGTGCGAAAAGCGGTCGGGCATCGCTAGTTTTGCCTTGGCGTCCGCGTGCTATAAAATCAACGCCGTCCACGCTCGTGCCTTGCCACCGCTCTCTCCCGCTCATTTCGCCTTGCGGCGCCCGCGTGCCGGAAACTTAGGGATACCGCAGCGTCGCGCGCGCCCTCGGCGGCTTCTCCGCTGAGATCCGGTCTGCGGGATGCGCCTCGGCCTCGGCAATTCGACACCGCCAATGAGGCGCCAGCAGCGTATGGCAGCGGTGGTGTGGTGACTCGGTGGCTTCATAGAACATTGAACTTCCCCAGCGTGCGGCGGGAAGCGGCGCGAGGCTCGTGCCTCTGCGGCGGCTTAGCACCGATGAAGATCTTCGCGACAACGGGCGGGAGCACTGTCTCGGCATCACCGAGATGGACAAAAAGCCATGGCGTTGTGGCGTAACACTTCCCGAGGACATCATCAGCGGCCGAGTTCTCTGCGCAAGGAGGCGGAGAGGGATAAGAGGAGGCGGACTAGCCGCCTATCGCGAGGACAAGCGTGGCGGCGGACGCTCAATTCAACATGAGGCTAGGGCAGCGTCGCATACAGGAATCCGGCGGCGATCGGTATCTTCCGCCTATAGTCGGATGTCGGAGAAGGACATCACCGAGGAGGTCGGACGACGAGGTAGTTGAATTATCTTTTTATCTATCTATGTTGAGAACTATCCTCTACTCTATCTACTTCTCGATCTCAGCCTTGTAAGCGCTTTTTAAGCGCCAGCGTTGCGATTCTGTTGGAGATGCTCTAACATGGCGAGGCAGAGTGCTTTAATGTTGCCCACAAGATCTTGAGTATTACTAGTAGTATATTTTTCTTGCCATGTTGATATTTTAAAACCACGAGTGCAAACATGCGGAGGAGCAATGAAGACCAAACACGGGATATTGGGACATCTTCAAGGGCGTGGCAAGTTAAGAGGAGCTGCACGAACACTGTAAAAGCGAGCTTTGGTAAGTAACACCCTTTCAATTACTTTCGTGTAGCCTCGTGTTCTTGATGTGTATATGTTGTAGTTTCTGTTTCTCTTAAGCGTGGTGTTCTTGATGTGTAATAAGAAGAGTCTTAATCGTCCTAATGCTTTCGTTTTTAGCTTGATGTAGGAAGTGGGTGTTCTCACCTTGTAGTATGTTTTATATTTTTTCCTTTTGAATTCACTTCTCCGATTACATTTATCGGCTTCTACTAAATGGATCTAGGTTGCTCAGTATTGATCTAAAAAAGTAACTTCATGTTAGGATGCAGTTCTGCGAGGAGGAAGTATGGTCAACCTCGAAATCATGTTTCCAAAATGAGGCTGGATTACACACAGGTTCAGTTCCCCAATGATGTTGGATTAGACACAAGGTGCAAATTCGAGATGATGCTGGATTACACACAAGCCGGTGGAGTAAATCGGCTGTTCGTGTCCTCGTGGCATTAGTAAAGGCTGAAAAAGCGTCAGCAGCCCTTGAGAATGTAGCTGAGTTCTGAAGAAGCGAAAAGAGCAATCGGATGCTCTCTTCACCCAAGCCAAAGAAGAGATGGAAAAAGCCAGAAATAAGCTAGCGAGGCGAGCAGGCTAGGCGTCTCCTGTTATCTAAAACTGTTGTCAATACAAAATTTCCTTCATAATAGCTAGGTTCAAATGTTTATCCAGTCGGCATGCATGTTACGATGTCCGTGCATCTCTGATGTGGCACAAAATGGTTTTTGGGTCATGTAATAACAGCAATTACTTTCCAAACAATAACGAGGCGAAGCATTGGACATGGTATAGTTCACGCGCAAGCCCGACATTCAAGTTCAACTTCCACATCAAACTCATGTTCACAGATATCGCACATTTCACACATAATGTCCACAACCATGATTCATTTCAAAGCCAAAAAATGTGAGAGAGTTATAAATAAAGAAAAACCTCTACTAGTTCCTGCTACCGGTCGAGCACAACAAGTCAAGACCATGCGTAAATTAATTATATTTTAGTCATTTTTGTGTTCTAAAATGCCTGCCGGCTCATGGAAGGGCGTGGCGTGTTCCCGGCACAGCGGATTCAATGAAGGCGAGCGATGCAGTCTTAAGCTGGTTGCCTGCGGCGGCGAGGCGTGCTCAGCGGGCTGCAGCAGTCACGGCCCTCTTGGCAACGCGCCGGTTCAATGCTGCGCTATGAGAGGTGGCGTCCGTGTCGAGCAATCACTCCCTCCAGTCCTTTTTGTTTGGGTATAACAAAATCTCGTTTTCCATTCACATTTACAAGTAAAATTTGTGGACAAACTTTGACCCAAAATACGATGGGGACTACTAAACCAGAATGGAGGTAGTAGTTTTTTAATCAAAGAAGGGTTTCCCTTTCCGATTTTTATTACTGAAAACCAGCATCTAAATCTTAACCATAGTATTTGCCCTAGAACTACCAGGTTCAACATCTGTAACATAAACCCATACAACCTCCATCATAAAAAAACCTTACAACCATCGCCAAGGAGTGCGTAGTACTATGAATTCCATTTTACGCTCCATACCAATCGTTCGAAAACTACTTACTACTTATAACGCCATTGAAAATCGGAACTCTTATCCCGCTAGAAAAATGATATTTTAAGCGTGGCTACTCGATCATGGCAAGCTGGCGAGCCACCGCGCTCAAGTCGTTCACTGTGGTCCCGACCATCAACTCCTACGGATCAAATTATCCTTGAGCTGACTATTCCTACAAGGTGCTCCACAGCGTGCCGGTACCCTTGAATGCAGCTATCGTGCACCTAGGGTTTTAGGGTTTATTTGTTAATGTCGCCTTTACGTAACACTCATGTGTGCGAGACAGCGATAGGCCCATTGCGTCGTCGCCTCTTCTCTTCGTATATGTACTCCACCGTTTATGCGGTGTCCAAAAATTATAATAACTACTAGTAATGTGCCATTGCGTTGCCACACGATCAAAGTAGATTATTACATATTCACCGATTTGATAGAAAAAAGTCTAGTTTTGAAATCGTATATCACTAAAAATATGTTATGTTTCACTCAAAATATATTCCTTTGGCGTTTTGATGAGATAAGGGAGGAATGTTGTTGGTTTCAAGATTCGAGAAGTTGTATATGTCTAATTTCTACTCTTACTAGCAAGATGCCCGTGCGTTGCACGAACATCAAGATCTTGTGGGAGAAAAGGATGAGCGAGGAAGGCCTTATCGCAAATGTGGTGAAGAGTGCGGGTAAATTGCCATATTTTCCTTCCTATCCGTCGAGATATAAATCGGACGACCTACATTGCAGGATGGCAGGCCCACCATCATCACCAACTCTATTTTTATCCCTACTCTTATAAAAGCATTGCGGTGATGATCGTGTGCTGCCATCCTGCAATATAAATCGTCGATCTATCTGACGAATAGAAAAACTATAACAATTTTGCAAAAATACCCACCCCTCTCACATTTGCAAATAAGGCCTTCCTCGTTCATCCTTTTCCCCACAAGATAAACTACTCATACAAATGCATCTTGATGTTTCAGTACAGCATGGGCATCTTGCTAGTTGTTGCAAAAATCCCATGTGTGTGTGAGAGAGAGGAGAGTGGAGGAGGGCCAGTGCATGTGTGACAAAGACACAAGGAGTGTGTGTGCGATAGGTATCAACTTAAAATGAGGCGATAGTGCATGTGTGCACGATTGAGATGGCGTGTCTCGAGAAGGGAAGAAAAATCTACATAGATACAAGGAGCAGGAGAGAGACATGTATGCGATGGTGGAAGCACGAGTGTGCGGGTGTATAAACCTATCTAGAGGTTAGCTAGTCGATAAATGTTTGTGAGAGAAATCAAGTCAGGGTCTGGCGAGAGTTTTGTGTGTGAGAGAGAGGCGGTGAGTCGGGAAGGGGAGTGGAAGCAGGAGTTGTGTGTGTGTGTGTGTGTGTTGTGAGAGAGAGAGAGAGAGAGAGAGAGAGAGAGAGAGGAGAGGGTAGTCGGGGTTGTGTGAATGGTAAATGAATGAATAATGTCGATGCAGGATGGAGCGAAAGGAGACCGCAACAAATGTTGTGTCTCTGAGGAGAGAGAGAGAGTAATTTTAGTGGTATGAGTCATATGTAGAGACATATAGGGTGTGTGAGAGAATCCCATAGAGAAAGATAAAGTGAAAAAGAGTGGAGACTGTGTGTGTGGCGGTGAAAAAGGAAGCTTAGGTGCAGTGCAGGAGAGCAGTAGAGACATGAGATAATGAAAACCGTGTAATGTATAATGATAGGGAGAGTGTGACACTTCTCAAGGGAGGCGTTGAGAGACCATGTTTGCGAGGATAGGAGAAACATGAAGTGGCGTCTTGGTGAGCTGGAGAGCAGTGATAGCTACGAAGGAGCATGCATGCGAGAGAGATGGGCATGAAAGGAGTGAACAAAAAAGGGATTCAAATATTTGAATTCGAGATGATGATACATGTAATCCATACTCGAACCAAAATTGATCTATCAAACATGCATACTCATATGAATTCACGCACGTCTATGTTATTTAATATGTCGGTATTACTGATCCATACATTTTAGTAGAACATAATTTGGTTAATTTTTTTCGAATTCAACTGTAAGATTTAAAGATCGTTGTATTTGTAAATCATATTATACATATAAAGGAGCAAAATTCTTTGTTGTGCTTTTGAAATTATATATAAAAAAATGATGTATATAGAATGTAATTCCAATTGAAAATGGATCCTTGAAAAAAAAAATACAAGCGGGATTCAAATTGAGTTGCACGATGGCGTGCACTCTGCAAAATTTGAGCGAAGCGAGGAAAGTCGCGATAACGCTTGAAACCAAAATCGTGAGATGGAAATCACTCTGCCTATCCACCTTGCATAAAGCCTATCTGCTGGATTTCTATAGGTTTCGATAGGGGTAGGTTTGTAATTTCACCCAAGCGTGAGGTAACGCCTCTCACCTGGATTCATACGGTGGGCGCCAAAACACAGTGTGTCCTCGGCGAAATCGACTCCTCCTGATTCATATTCATACATGGTGGGCGCCAAAAACAAACTCTCGTCGGCAAATATTGGTGTGGCGAGATTACCGTCCTATCCCCAAGCCGACTAATGTTGTTGTGATGTAGTAGAAATTTGAAGCAGGGGCTAAGTTTGTAAATTTCCTCGCATTTGAGACAAGCGCGCCCTGAATACATGGTTCCCCCTTACTCTCTACCTCCCTTTTCCCCATTAGGTACTCCGTGGGCGCCAAACACCCTCTCCACCCCACCCTCCTTCGTCCGCCGTCCGCCACGCCATCCACCGCCTTCCTCCTCCACCATGCGGAGCTGATACCCAGCGCGCCGTCCATTACAAGAGATTGACCTCTCTCATCACGCCTTGGACGGGATCCTTGCATCCGTCCTCTCGCTTCATCCTCGCGTCGTCCACCTTGCCGGGCGCCGCTCTCGACCATCTCGTCCACGCGCCCACCGCCACCGTCTACCCTCCTAGATCTCCACGCCGCCGACAGCCATCGCTACCGCAGCACCGTCAAATTCTCAGCGAATCGTGCAGCGGCGCCGCACTAGGCGGTACTCTTTCGTATCTGCTCTACTTATTTATCGCAGCAAGAAAATAGATCGCCACTGCTTTACTCTGATTTCTTGTCTTGGTTGCGAAGTTGCCTTTGTCCGGTTTGCACCTTCAGATCCGCCATGGCACGCTCAACACTATACTCCCAATGCTTATGGTTTTCCCATTTTATATTCCACATTAGTTAAATCCTGATGACTAAATTTCAAAATTGGGTCGATCGATTTTTGAGCTTCATGGGAGTTAGCGGTGCGATCGAAGGGCTCGGGTGGTTGTGGGTGTTGGGAGCGTAGTAATTTCAAAAAATTCCTCGCACCCGCAAGATCATGTTGATGGCATAGCAGCGAGAGGGAGAGTATTGTCCACGTGCCCTCGTGGGCCGTGGCGAGCGTTATGACAACACGGTTGATGTAGTCATATGTCTTCACGATCCGACCGATCCAAGTACGAGCGTCGGCACCTCCAAGTTCAGCACAAGTTCAGCTCGATGGCGATCCCGGACTCCGATCCAGCAAAGTGTCGGGGATGAGTTCGTCAACCGCGATGGCGTGGTGGCGATGATGATGCTCTACGGTGCGAGG
>JAHIAM010001520.1:0-105156 GCA_021605205.1 Aegilops longissima
GGTAGGACGGCATAAGCCTTGTGTGCTCGTTGTTTTTGTAAGGATCCTTGTCCCCGATTGGGACCTTTTTGCCACAACGGTGGCCGTTGGTGCCTTTGGTAGGCATGGGGCCACCCAGGACTTAGCCCAAAGGGAAGTTGGTCGGAGTGGCCGGGAGAGTGTCGTGGCAGTATGACGGTTTTGTCGGAACGCCCTTGGTCCACCCGAATGGGAGTGCGAGGCCATGGGTTCCGTGGTGTGGGTACAGTGTGCTAACCTCTGTAGAGTGTGTGTGTGTGTGTGTGTGTTAAATCTATCGATAGCCGCGCCTGCGGATATGGGCCCAGTTCATAGTTGGTCAGACTATGGGTCAACAGTAATAATAATTTGCTTATTAACAACCCCAGTTCAATGATGAAAGAAGTTGGTTGATACTTATGTGATCATGAGAGGATTACTGTGGTATCGTGGATACCGAGTTGATGGATATTTGTGATGTTATACGAGAGTCAAGGGTAAAGGTCAAGCACCTTGTGGTCATAAATGATTACTACGGTATTGTTAATACCAAGCTTGATTGGATCCTGAGATGATCGTGTGATGTCCGTGATGGTAAGTGATGCATGTGATGGTTACGATGTAACCCGAGCAGAGTAAGTTGGTGCATGATAGTTTCATCTTGTTACATGCTAGTCTCATCATGTTCATATGTTTATGCCATGCTTGTATTGTTCTAGCTGTATCATGTTGTACATGTTATGTTGTTCTGATAGTATCATGTTCATCATTGCTTAATAATCTGTAATTGCCATGCTATTGTTTGTCTTGATTGTTTTGGTTGCTGTGAGCTTGCAAGTACATTCAATGTACTGACGTGGCGTATCATGCCAGTTTGCAGGTCATGCCGGATATGATTGCTTGTTTGCCGTGGATTCCTTGTTTGCGAGGTAGGATAAGCGTTCTAGCCATAGTCCCCGCGGAGTTGAGTTCACCACCACCATCGTTGTTCCGCTGCCAGTATTCATTCCGCTGCGTCGAGTGGTTCTGCTGCTTGCATAGAGCAACTGTGGCATGCGTAGTGTCGCCGTGCCGATGTAACCCCTTGTACCCAGTATATATTGTAATAAAGAGCTGAGTTGTTCTATGCTAAGCCGTGTAGTATTCCAGAAGACTTCTCCTCGATCTCTGGGCTGGAATATGGGGCATTCTGGTTTCTCTGAGCCGGGGTGCCAGAGGCTTGGTATCAGAGCAAGTCTGGCTGTCAGATGCCCTAGCCCACGCGAACATTAGAATGTGGTAGTATAGAGCCCAGTTGGTTTGTTGCACTTGATTGCTGCATTTGTTTGTTGCATAGCATGCATATAGATTGTTATCTTGTTGCTAACGGTTAATCTTGTGAGTGTAGATGGTATCGGTCTCGATCAAATACCTGCACCCTCCTTCTTAGCATGCCTGCTCTTCGGTATGATGCAACCACATCATCATCCAGGCCCTCCATCTCGTTCCTTTGGCAACCCTTGCTGATCTTTGTTATCAGAAAAGGGCAATGCCATTAAACCCAGTCTTCCACTGTTATCTTGCCTTGTCATTTCATTCTTTGGACGGGTACGATTCCCTTCGTTCGCTTGATGATGAGGTAGTCGTGACCTCCGTGTCTTGCTGCATGATCGCCAAGTCCGTCCTTGCCTCCGTATCCATCCAAATCCAGCCAGTGTTCAGCCAGCGCTTGGTGTAGCCTTGGTTACGCCAACTCTTTCCGCACACAGACTCATTTTCGTGCACACCGCCACAGCATATTAGACCGTAGTACCAGAGCTTCAGCAACTATTGTGTGCTTAGGTGTGCATGCATATTATTGTATGAGTAGCAGTAATATGTGTTGATTGCTTTATATTATTAGTATGCTTGTGCGCTTTTGTTTTTGTCGTTTCTTCTGTTTCTTTCTTTGGGCCTTCGGTGTTACAAATTTCCCCTTATTAAAGTTGCTCGTTAACCGACACCGGACCTGAAGAGTCAGCAAGGATTGCATATATTTGGAAACTCAGTTAAACAGAATGGAATTATCAGCAGACTGTAGTGAAATTGGAATATCTTGTCTGAATGCGAAAGAAATCCTGGATGGACTGTCAGTATAAAGTTTGCATCAGTATGGAATTCTCAGCCGACTGCATTGAGATTTGGGGATATCTGATCGTGATACGGATAATCAGGTTTACCTCAGTGTGCACACTTCATAGTAGAAATGATCATGAAGATAAGCTATGTGCAAGATTGACAGTATACGACAGTACATCTCAAGAATCAAATCTGCAAACAGTTCAGTCAGAAAGCACGTGTGCCACGGGAATCAGATTTTCATATATAAGCGGTCAACATACCACCAAGGTCTTGCAAGTCACTCGAAAGCAGATTTGACAGGCACAGGAGGATTGTTAAAAGAAGGAAGCCAGCTATACACCACAGTGTGTCAATGGAATGAGCTCAGTACAAGTACCTGTGAGCCTGGAAGATGATCCTGATGAGCCCTTGTCTTCTTTCTCCAGTAACGGCACCACGCCTTTGATTTGAGCCATTTTTAGCTATCTGGGGTGGATGCCGATTTTTATTTCTCTCTTCAACGACTGTCATGAGTTCTGAGCTGCTTTTCGGCCGTCTCATACAGCTGTTGAGTTTCTTTTTGTGACAGTAGCCCTATAGCTGCTTTTGGCTATTTTAGGGAGCTGCCACTTTCTTCATATCAACCCGGTCTCATGCTCTGAGCTGCTTTTCAGCCATCCTGAGCCGTGGTTGAGTTATCTCAGTAATGTCCCAGATCTGAGTTGTAAAACCGTTCTGGTGGCTACTGATTTATTTGCCGATTTCTTCAAGGGTTCGGATGATCATTTTTCCACAGCCAGAACTTGAGAGGTGATGAATCAGCAATTTGAATAATGCTACCATATTAGGAAATGAGGATAAGAGCACGCTTGTCAGAATATTGCACCCGACGGAATCCATGGTCACTCGAAGAAGCAATATGACCGAGCTCTTTCAGCCAAGGATCCAGGCAATAAAAACAGTAATGGAGTAGAAAGAATGGTGATGCAGGTATGAAAATGGTTGCAAGACCCACATGGTGCAGATACCCGGACAGTCTGAGTCAGTATGGATCACCATGGATATCCACCTAAGGTGGGTCTGCTCAATTTTGGTAAGGGATTCATATCCAGATGATCCGCTCAGTTAACAGTATCTGCTTAGAGTTGTGAGTATCAAATATCCGAATCTGCAAAGTCAAACCAAAGGTCAAATCAACACTGTGACTCCAGCAAGTGTGGTAAAGCATCGCACAACCTACTATCCCCGTGGATATGCTGACACAATTAATACTCAGGATGTCGAGTAACAGTCTTGAGGCATGTGCCCTCACTTATGAGGATTATCAAAGGATAGCCTGTCGTGAGCCAAATTCTTCTGCCAGAACCACCGTCAGTCGAGTCTACAGATATTATCATGAAAGATCGTACCCCTTCATGCTGGCCCCGGCAAGCGACAGTCAAATATTTGGAACGGTTATAATACTCCAGAAGGTGGAGCCAGTTAAGATGATTCAGAAACTTCTGCGATGGGTTTGTTAGGAAATGGTTATGCCTCAACTCACAATTTGGAACCCAAAGGACCTGCATTCAGTGAAGAAACCCAATGCAAGGAGTCAGAGCTTGGGTGTTCACCAGGAAAATGTGGCCACAACTTCATGAAAGGTTGTCAGTGCTGGATGACGCACCCATCAGAAATCACTCTCGGATTGGTGATACAGACACATATTTCAGTCATGGAATATCCGCTAAGTCAGCGAATATGAAAATAATTGGAGCCAGTATAAGCATAAACAAGATAGGTAAGATCTTTCAGAATATGGATACAGTGAATCAGACCACCCAGAGCCAGTCAGGTAAAAATTTAGTGGGAACAACAATAAAGGAAAATGGAGACCCGAGTTGGAAACGGTTTCCTCAAGTCAGTATATTCATACTTGTTCCCTGAGCAACTAAATCTCGAGGATGAGATTTCTTTAAGGGGGTAAGGTTTGTAACAGCCTGATTTCTGGCCCTTTTTCTTTTGATTTTCTGAGGTTTTTGCCTGGGTTTTCTTTTTCCGTGGCTATGTGGTCTGGAAACTGAAGAAGAAGAACTCTTCTTTGCTTCCCGAGTGGCTTGTCATACCCAAATCCTTCCCAAGGCCTTTCCATTTTCATCCTAGACCAAATCCCAATATTATTTTCCTTAGGAATATTCCTTTTTCTATTAAAGGAATAACCCTTTTGCCATAGGTTGTGAAGCAACCTATATTTCCATCACTCCTAAAATCCCCAAACAATTCTCATAAATTGTTTGGGTCATATCTTCCTCAAATATGGCAAAATATTTCATTGACCATGTTTCCCATCATGCTCAATAAATTAATTTCCTATTCTATCCTTGATGGCAAATTGTGAAGCAAGTGCCATCTACCTTTGCCCAATTGACCCCAAACTTCTTGGACACCTTTTCATGTCCAAATAATTGCTTCATGCCAAAATTCTACTTAATTTGCCTAGTAAATATTCCTGGGGAATTTTTCAAAATTCATGTCTGAGGGAATTGGTTGTGAAGGAAGTACTAGCTAAGTTAATCCAATTGAGTTGAATTTTTTCATGGCCTTTCATATCATCAAATTAAAGCCCTCCTCAAGATTTGAGCTCATGCAATGCATCCATGTGAGCTGAGCATCAATTCTTTGGTTCTGTCCAAATTTTTAGTTAATGAAGCAAGTATATTTTATCTTGCTCCATTATGTCTGAAAAGTTTTCTAGGCCTTCTCCTATTTATGTAAAATATCACCACCAAATTTGGGCTCATTTCATCTAGCCATTTTCCCTCAGGATTTTTCCCAATTTTCTGAACAGAGAGGATACCTATGAAGGAAGTACCATTTTGGCTTGGCCAAATGGCTTGAAATTTTTATAGCACTCTCATATGATCAAATCACACTGCCATGTCCATTTTCAGCTTAATTCATCACTCCTAGTGAGTGCTTCTTCCTGTTTTTTATTCTGGACCAAGTTAAGCAGTTGTGAAGCAACTCTATTAAATCTTGGTCCATTTCCTTTCAAACTTCACAGGACTGTAGTCCTTCCTAATATAAACCTCCTAGACATCAAGCTTAGTCCTTAATCCCACTTGCTTTATCACCAAGATGAGGCCAAGTTTGCAACAGCAAACATGGCGAGCTTGTATCCCTCTGCTCATGACACTTCTGCTCGTGCCATCTCCTCATTCTTAATGAGCCTTGGAGGGACTCGACTGCTGACAAGGTTTGGCACTAAGTAGGAAGCCAGAGCACGTATTGTCGGTGGTGTTCATGGACAATGCCGGCCCAAAACGGTGGTCTCGCCACTGTTGGCAACAGTAGCGCCGCTCCGGCCGGTTCTGGCTTGTCCCCGAGTGTCACGTAGCTCAGCATCGTCGTCCTCTTCCCTCTGCACCGCTTGCCCCCTTCGTTTGCTTCCCCGGCAACCCGTCCCCGTCGAGAAACAGAGCGCACTCATGACCGCATCGTCTTCACCTCTGTGTCTTCTTCCTCCCTTGTCCCCGAGCGTTGCCTCGTCTCCGTGAGCTCTGCGCCTCGTCCGTGCCCTCCCTCGTCGCCTTTCGGTGCCCTCCCGTGTTCGCTGCTGTCGCCAGAGCCTTGGCCGGACCTCCCGTGGTGGCACCCGAGTTCAACCGCCTCGGCCTCGGCTATATAAGCCCCTCCCCTCGCCTCCCGACTGCATCAGCAGCTCCCCCTCACTCCCAAACCCCTCCCTAGCTAGTCTCCCGAGCCCCGGAGCCCCTCCTCGCCGCAGTAGGCCGCCATGGCCGCCGCACGGCCTCGACTAAATCTGCCCGAACCAAGCCCTCCCCCTCCTTCCTGACCTCACCGGAAGATCACACGAAGTCCTACGATCCTCCCCATGCCCTCGCCCACTCCTCCGGTGGCCTGTGGCCGCGAGCCCAGCTCCACCCGAAGCCCTCCTCCGCTGCTTCTGGTGCCCTGCTCCTTCCCGCCCTCCTCGACGTCTGTGCCCTTCGGGGACGGGTTCGCCTCGGTCTCCTCTATGCGTGGGTGGTCCGGGCGCTCCAAACGGTGGCCGGAGCTGTCCAGGAGCCTCGCCGGAGTGCGCCGTTCCTCCCCTGCATCGAGCGCGAGCGGGAAGAAGAAGGCGTTGAACCCGGCCAGGCGGGCCCCCTCCTTTCCCGACCCCACCTGGCAGCCACTCCAGCCTGGCCCCGCCTCTGCGTGTGTTAACCCGGATGGCCAGTGTGGATAAGTGACGGGCCCCACCCCGTGGGACCCGCACGTCAGTGAGACAAGCCGCGGCCCCGCCACTGCCATGTCGTTAAGTGGAGGCGTAGCTACTAGATTACGTTTTCTGTGAATGCAAGCGTACTTCGGTTTGTCTTCTTCTCAGAAAACGCCTTCTCTTCAATAGAAACGTTTTCTTAAAATGCGCTTTCTCTTTTTCAGCTCAGCCGGCCGAAGTGGTTATTTTGTGAACGTTCACTGTTTTAGCACTTTTCTGTCTAAAAATTGAACGGCCACAACTTTCACTTTAACTCCGATTGAGGTGAATCCAAAGCCTACTTCTTTGTCTCGTCGAGCCCGTTCTGTTGGTACCATTTTCACTATGGTTTGACATACTAGAAATAACCATTTTTCCCTTGCCCCTAATCAGCCCCCTCCGAGAAAGATCCCTTTCCGGTGATTCTTTCCGCGGCTTCACCGCACACCTCCCCGGAGCCTTCTTCATCCCCAGGAAAGCCACAACCACCATTTGCATGATAGCCATGTAGTAGCATTGGTTTTCAACTTGAATCTTTAATAACTGTCTGTTCGTTTTGCTACTGTTGTCGTTATTTCGATTATGCTTATGGATCGGTGTTTACCGTCATGCTATGTTTTCATGCATGTTGTTATTATGTTCTTCATGCTAGTATTACTTTAATATTTGCCATGCTTGGTAGTAGTACATGTTGGTGATGGTCTTCGGTGCATGACTATTGTCTGTTTCGAGTACCGTTGTTATACATGTTCTTTTGCACCCAGTTGGTTAAATGCTTGCATGGTAGTTTTATCGTTATGTTATTGCATGGTATTTATTGTTGATGCTAGTGGTCATTTTATGCTAGGACTAGTATTCTAGTTGTGATATCCATGCTCGTCATTATGCCATGCTCATACGGATAAATGGTTAAATGTTGTTATGCTTGTTGATTGGGATGCACCCCCATGCTTATGTTAAAATCATGTTCATGCATTGCAGTTGCATCATGTTATTTTTATCATGACTCAGCATATTGCATTCAAGTTTAACCGGATTAAACTGAACTTGAACAACTGTTGGCTGAGTCATGGTGCCACCATATCGAGCTGACCAGTGCAACCACGCTTACCTCATGGGGGGGGGGTCCTAGCTGGGTCTATTGTCATGCCTCTCGCCGGTGCCTCCCGCGAGGGAAGGTTATGCGCGGGCGCTACCTTGGCCGGGTAGGATGGCATAAGCCTTGTGTGCCCGTTGTTTTTGTAAGGATCCTTGTCCCCGTTTGGGACCGTTTTGCCATGACGGTGGTCGTTGGTGCCTTTGGTAGGCACGGGGCCACCAAGGACATAGCCTAAAGGGGAGTTGGTCGGAGTGGCCGGGAGAGTGTCATGGCAGTAGGACAGTTTTGTCGGAACACCGTTGGTCCACCCGAATGGGAGTGCGAGGCCATGGGTTCCGTGGTGTGGGTACAGTGTGCTAAGCTCTGCAGAGTGTGTGTGCTAAATCTATCCATAGCCGCGCCCCCGGATATGGGCCTAGTTCGTAGTTGGTCACACTATGGGTCAACAGTAATAATTATAATTTGCTTAATAACAACCCCGGTTCGATGATGAAAGAAGTTGGTTGATATTTATGTGATCGCAAGAGGATCACTGTGGTATCGTGGATACTGAGTTGATGGATATTTGCGATGTTATGCGAGAGTCAAGGGTAAAGGTCAAGCTCCTTGTGGTCATAAATGATTACTACGGTATTGTTAATACCAAGCTTGATTGGATCCTGAGATGATCGTGTGATGTCCGTGATGGTAAGTGATGCATGTGATGGTTACGTTGTAACCCGAGCAGAGTAAGTTGGTGCATGATAGTTTCATCATGTTACATGCTTGTCTCATCATGTTCATATGTTTTTGCCATACTCGTATTGTTCTTGCTGTTTCATGTTGTACATGCTATGTTGTTCTGATAGTATCATGTTCATCATTGCTTAATAATCTGTAATTGCCATGCTATTGTTTGTCTTGATTGCTTTGGTTGTTGTGAGCTTGCAAGTACATTCAATGTACTGACCTGGTATGTAATTCCAGTTTGCAGGTCATGCTGGATATGATTGCTTGTTTGCCGTGGATTCCTTGTTTGCGAGCTAGGATAAGCGTTCTAGCCAGAGTCCCTGCGGAGTTGAGTTCACCATCGTCATTGTTTTGCTGCCAGTATTCATTCCGCTGCGTCGAGTTGTTCTGCTTCTTGCATAGAGAAACCGTGGCATGCATAGTGTCGCCGTGCCGATGTAACCCCTTGTACCCAGTATAGATTGTAATAAAGAGCTGAGTTGTTCTATGCTAAGCAGTGCCGTATTCCAGAAGACTTCTTCTCGATCTCTGGGCTGGAATACGGGGCGTTCCGGTTTCTCTGAGCCGGGATGCCACAACAGCCGACTGTGGAGTCGATCAGTTGACCTATCCGCGGGTGAGCAAAAGGATCCTTGGGGCGGGCCTTGTTCAGGCTGGTGTAGTCTATGCACATGCGACAGGTGTGGTTTTTCTTCAGGACGAGGACCGGGTTGTCCAACCACTCGGGGTGAAATACTTCCATGACGAAGCCGGCTGCGAGCAGCTAGGTGACTTCTTCACCAATGGTGCTTCTCTTCTCTTCTGAAAAGCGACGTAGGGGTTGATGAAAAGGCTTGGCGTCCTTGCGGACGTGTAGTTTGTGCTCGGCATACTTCCTCGGAACTCCTGACATGTCCTTTGGGGACCATGCAAAGATATCCTGATTATCACGAAGGAAGTCGACGAGCTCGCCTTCCTATTTTTGTCAAGCCGGGTGCCCACGACAATGTAATTGATGCAGTTGGGGTCTTCTGGGTTTAGCTTGACATTCTTGGTGTCCTTGGATTGCTGGAACGAGGCCACGCCAGCCGAGTCCTTGGCTGAAGCCGGCACAGCCAGCTGCTCGCCAGCCAGTGCGACGATCCGGTCAAGTTGGCACCGCTCCTCGGCTATGACTAGCAATTCAGCCAACTTGGAGCCGGCTTGGGTGCACTCCATGGACTTTCTGTAGTCACCGGCAATGGTGATGATGCCCTTGGAACCCAGCATCTTCATCTTTAGGTAGGCATAGTGGGGGACCTCCATGAACTTGCCGAGCATAGGCCTGCCCAGCAACTCGTGGTATGCGCTGGACAGGTCCAACACCTCGAACAAGACAGGCTCGTGCCGAAAATGATCGCTCATGCCGAACATGACATCAAGATGGATCTGGCCGATTGGAGAGCATGAGATATCCGGGACAATGTCGTGGAACACCATCCGGGATGGCTCCAAATGCTTGGCCTCGATGCCGAGCTTGGCCATGGTGTCGCGATAGAGGATGTTGATGCTGCTGCCGCCATCAATGAGGACTAACGAGAACTTGCAGGTGCGCATGGCAGCAAAGATGATGGGGTCGAGGACGAGGGCGTAGCCACCCGGGTTTGGCATGACGGCCGGGTGGTATTTTTGGGTCCAGTTGATCGGGCGCTAAGACTAGTGCATACATTCCAGCACGGCCGGGATGACGGTGTTCACCTCCTACCGGAGCAGGCGCTCGCTACGCTTGTCGTCACCAAAGCTGGTGAAGAAGATGTAGCTCGCGTTCTGGTTGGGGTAGACTTCATCGCACCTCGCGTCGTTTGCTTGGGGGAGGGGAGGAGGCGGAGGTGACTGCCCCGCACCTGGTGCCGGAGGCGGAGGCGGCGAGATGTCGCCCCTCATGATGAACTTGGTGATGGCGCACTGCCGAAGCATGTGCGTGGACGGCCTTGCGCTGTTGTGGTGCTTGCAGGGGGCATCGAGAATCTCCTTGAAGCTCATGGCGGGTTGTCATGCCATCTTGCCAGTTCGCGGGCGCTTGCCTTCCGGCTCAGCCGCGGGCGCTTGATTGGAGGTCGCGACGAGGCGGTTGTCATAGCGGGGGGCCTGCTGATCGGCCTTGCGCTTGTTGTTCTGTTGGTTGTTCTGCTGGTAGCTGCTCTCGCCAGCCGGCTTGGTGAGTGGTGCTGGAAACGCCTTGCCGGCTTCGTTCACCACCACTTGGATCTTCATGGCGGAGTCGGCCATGGCGTACTTGTCCCGTGGTATATTCGTAGCACCGAGAAGCTCAGTCATGCGCTGCAGGCGCTCCTGCAGATCCTCACCATGCAGCTGCTCCATGCTGAGAGCGGCCGCCTGCGCGGCGTGCATGTTCTTGATGGGGGTGTCATAGACGGGTGGAATCGCGCCCAGTGCGCGGCTGATGGCGGCAACACGGGTCCGCACCTGGGCAACCCGGCCGAGCTCAACCGCGGCCGGCGAGAGGCCGTACGTGGCGTTGCGTTCCCGCTGAAAAAATCCTGCATAGCAGCAAGTGTCTCGGCCTTGTGCAGCAGGCGCTTGCGCTCCTCCTCGAGCTAGGCCCGGGCCTGGGCAGCATTGGTGGTGTTAATGTCGGTGGCGATGGGAACACTAAGGTGCTGCATCACGGCGCGCAGCGGGTCAACCGCACTGGCGCACTCCACTGCGACATTGGCGGCAGCGGCCTTCTTCGTGACGCTAGACGAAGTGGAGTCATAGTCGGTGATGAGAACCTCTACCCGGAGACAGAGATCTACCACGTCGGCGGAGATGACTTCGCCGAGGGGGACGGGTGAGTCAGTGATGTCGAGCACCCCACTAGGGTACTCATCAGGGGCGCAGCGCGCCGAAGGGAGCGTCGAATGGAGCAGCGAAACCGGCCAGCTCCGCGCCGGGCGCAGGGACCAGGCCGTGCATGCTAAGCTCGCCAGAGTAGATGAAGGGCCCCGTCTGGAACGTGTATCTGGCCGGCACCTCAAGCTGCCCCACAGTGGGTGCCAACTGTCGTGGCGGGCGCATGTCAGATGCCACGGGGTGGATAAAGAGAGGGATATGCAAGAGGCAACCGATGGGCTCCAGAGGCGAGGTTGGTAGGAGCGAGCTGAAAACGCAAGATGCACCCATGTTCAGGGCTCTCTGGAGAGATAACACCCCTAGTCCTGCTGAGTGTGGTTATATGAAGATGGTACAAGCTTGCTCCTAGAGCTGTTTTGGGGAGGAAGGAAGGTAGGCCAGTGCATAGGCTGCTCCTTCTCCATGTGGTGGATGTAAGTGTGTGTGTGGCTAAAGGAATCAACCCTCTACATGGAGGGGCACCGGGGGTGTCTTATAGGCTGCCCCCCAGGGTTACAATGGTAAAGTTACATGGGCGTGGGGCCAGGTTGTTAGTGTCTTGGAGCCGGCAGCGGGGTGCCGGGTTCGCCGGGTCTGTTGGGTGCGGGCCGTACCGGGCCCGCCGGGCGCGGGTACGGGCAGCTGCTGGGTACTGTAGGCACGCCGTGTTGGTCGCCATGGGACGGATGTGCCATCTTGATACAGGGTCATGCCTCCAAGACGCTGCCCGCCCCAGGCGGGGGCTTGGTCGACACAGCAGCCGCGGCCGTCGGGGCTGGCGTAAAGGGGGTGCATTGTAGCCACGCTAGTTTTTTGTTGAAGGTTTGACTTGCGGGGACCGGCCCGCATGCGCTAGCCGGCTTGGCCGCGTTGCACTGGGAAGCCGGCCAAGGGCAAGCCGAATTGTGGGGCGTTGCCAGCCCCGATGTTTTTGATAGGGATCCGTGTTCTGTTGCCTACCCGGGGTCCATCCCCCGACACTTGGGCATCTCCAAGCTTGAACTCTTGCCTCTTCTTATTCTCCTCATATCGATACCCCTCCTCGATCTTCGAACACTTCATCCACACAAAACTTAACCGAACTTTTTATTAGAGGGGTTAGTACATCATTTGTGCTGTAACATTATTTTTATAATTATAATCAAACATTACCCACTGGATGCTATCACAATTCTATGGCTCCCAAGTCAACGAGACTCAACAAAATTTCAAACATGAGCAAATAACAAAACTATAAAACAATTTGTGAAAACAGGACAGTTTGTAAAGATGCATATGTCACATATACTTCTGTAACTTAAAAATTATGATAATCAGTAAAAAAATAAAAATTATGCATAGCAGTACTGTATAAAAAATTCATAATTTTTTCACGTTACAGTAAATAATGATAATTCACGCACTACAACAAACGTTTCAATGTTTGTACTGCACACACCAAACAAGCAATTTAAACATCCTAAAGTCAAATGTTGGCACATTATTTTTATAATACTATGGATTTTACAAGAGGATAATTATTGTTGTTGAAAAGTTTTTGTAATTAAAGATTCACAAAGTTTCCATCGGCATGAACAAAGTTCAAGGCATGCTCCCGCTTCCACGGTGCTCGTCTTTCTCACTTTCACTTTTATCTTTGTAAAGTTTTAGGCTCCCCTCTATATTTTTGTTTTTTTACTTTTCTAAAAGCACATAACATAAATAAATGACTCTCTAAAACTTCCGAGTTGTCTCCTGCCAGCTCTTTCTTTAAAGCCATTAAGCTAGGCATATAGTACTCAAGTAATTGATCCACCCGGATCCCAAGGTATAAGAAAGCAAATTTTAATTAACATCGATTTGTAATTTAGTAGTGAGCACAAATAAATATATATCATGTAACAATGGAGCCTAAGTCTTTTCCTAGGCATCGGCATGCAATAAAAGAAGAATTCATGCACAAATAGTAAAGGCCGATACATAGCATAAGTAGTTTGTTGCAATTTTGTTGTTTTGGAAACATAGAGATGCGGAGATGTAGTTCCTCTCTCATAATAATTTCAAGTAGGAGCAGCAAGCACATGCATATTATATCCACAAAAATAATCATGTGCAATGGAAAATGCAAACCATCAATATAATCCTTAACAAGTGCAAATTTCTCCGATATAGTGTAGTTGGGAGAATCCAAAATGATAATAGGACTATCATGTGTGGGTGCAATAGCAAAAATTTCATGTTTAGCATAAGGAACTATATCAAGTTCATCTCCATAAGAATAATTCATATTGGCATCATGGACACAAGCATAGAAAGCACCAATTTCATCAAAAAGGGATATTTCAAATGTATCAATGTCATCATAGCAATCATCATAGCATTCATCCTTTGGTAAGCATGAAGGGAAATCAAATAATGTATGAGTAGAAGAGTTACTCTCATTAGAAGGCTGGCACGAGTAGTGTCATGGTTTTGTCACGGTAGATGTCCTCCAGAAAGGACTTAGTTGTGAGGCCACTGCAGCTAGGTAGTAGCTTGAACGGGGTTGATCGGAACCGAGAGATACGGGTGAGGGAGTCCTGGATTAGGGGGTATCCGGACAGCCGGACTGTATACAACGTCCAGACTATTGAAGCGTGAAGATACAAGACTCAAGACTTCGTCCCGTGTCCGGATGGAACTCTCCTTGGCCTGGAAGGCAAGCTAGGTGATCCGGATATTATGTTTCCTTCCTTGTAACCGACTCCATGTAAACCCTAGCCCTCTCCGGTGCCTATATAAACCGGAGAGGTTGGTCCTTAGAAGGGCAATCACAATTACAATCATACCATCATAGGCTAGCTTCTAGGGTTTAGCCTCTATGATCTCGTGGTAGATCTACTCTTGTACTACCCATATCTTCAATATTAATCAAGTAGGAAGTAGGGTTTTACCTTCATCGAGAGGGCCCAAACCTGGGTAAACATCTGTGTCCCTTGCTTCCTGTTACCATCAGCCTAGACGCACAGATTGGGACCCCCTACCCGAGATCCGCCGGTTTTGACACCGACATTGGTGCTTTCATTGAGAGTTCCTCTGTGTCGTCGCTGCAAGGCTCGATGGCTCGTCTCGTTGTCAAGGACAACATCACCGCGGGGGGAGCCCTGGCTGTGGGCCAAACTCTCCGACTGGGCGGCTTCGTCATGGCCGCCCCATCGGCTGTCGCGCCGACGATGGCCTCTTGGGTCATCACGCATAAACTCCGCATCAATTCGGAACTCGCCGAACAGATGGATCCGATAGAGCTCTCTTCTCTTAATGAGCTCTTGGATCGCATCGCCACTTTGGGAGTCGCAATAGACTATGACCAGATCGGGCTTAAACCCGACTAAAGGGACATTAAATCCCCGCCGGCCACCCATGAGATAGCGGTAGCGGAGGAACCACACAGGGAGTATCCTTCTATTTTTAGGACGAATTATGTCCGGATCGCCGAGCTCCCGGAGCCGGACACCCGCTCATGGGAGGACATGACCCGGGTCCCGGACTTGGAATCGGGCACGGGGCCAGAAAAATTGGGCAGCGTCCCGAATCCCGAGCTGTCGAACTCGGAAGCTCCCATGCCCCAGGTGCTAGATCGGATCAGAATCCGGATCAGCTATAACCACCCATACAGACTTAAATCGTCTCTCCCATATCAGGAAAGAGCACCAGGAGACAGTGCATCATTACTGGGCCAGATTCCTCCTTGCGCTAACCGAGGTCGAGGACTGCCATGAGGAGGACGTAGTCTCACTCTTCTGCAAAAACTGCATGGAGAAAGGAATCCTTAATGCTATAAGTCGCCGCGACATAGCACGCTTTGCAGACTTAGCAACCATAGTGCAGAAGTATTGTGCGAAGGAAAGCGTCTGGAAAACCCAAGCTGAATTTTGGGATGGTCCGGATCTCACCAGAACCTTTGTCCGAACTAAACGGGCGAACCCTCGTAAGTCGGCAGATCCAATACCCAAGAAACCAAAGCCCACCCCAGGGCGGGGAACCGTATTGGAAAAATGGCTCAATGGGACATGTAAACTCCACAGCACTCCGGATACAACACCACTCATAGCCTTAGGGCGTGTTGGATACTCCGGCAGGTTGCAAAAAGTGGCGAGGATCTTCTTACAGAATAACATCCTGCCAACGAGCACAATATGGTGCTAACAGTCTTCGAGAATTTTGCCTCGAACAGTAGGCACAAGCGAGCTCATCGAAGCTCCGCAGAGATTTGCCACATGGCCAAAATAAACCCCTGGAACGACACTGCTATAACTTTAAGTGCCAGTGACGAACCTCGATTCCGGACTGTCCGGGCACCAGCCACTCTGGTTCTTAGCCCAATCATGGACGGCTTTCGGCTCACTAAAGTGCTCATGGATGGCGGAAGCGGATTAAACTTGATCTATGAAGAGACACTCAGCAAGATGGAAATTGACAAAGGCCGCATTGAACAAAGCGGCACAACCTTCAGGGGAATTATCCCTAGTCGGGAAGCGCGGTGTGCAGGAAAAATCACGCTCGACGTGGTATTCGGCACCCCGGAGAATTATAGGTCCGAAGAAATCACATTCCAAGTGGCCCCTTTTAGCAGCGGATACCACACCCTTCTAGGGCGGGACACGTTTACAAGCTTTCAAGCTATACCCCATTACGGGTACATGAAGCTTAAAATGCCCGGCCCCAATGGAATCATCACTCTAGCTAGTGATCCGGATGTCGCACTTCGCGCCGAAAACAAAACCGCAGCACTAGCCCTGGAGGCATTATCCGAGGCCCTAGCAGCCAAAGAATTAACAACACTGCGAGCCACTGTGGACAGGGACGACGTGATACTCGACACGTGACTCAAGTCCACCTCATTTAAACCCGCAGATGAGATAGTCAAATTCCAAGTCCATCCAACGGACCCCACGAAGACAGCTTCCATCGGGACATAGCTGAGCCCCGCGATGGCGAGACTTCTTACGCGAGAATTGGGACATCTTCACCTGGCACCCATCGGACATGCCAGGCATCCCACGCAGATTGGCCGAACACATCCTCAATATACTAAAGGATATAAACCGGTCAAGCAGACTCTAAGACGGTTTTCAGAGCCCAAACGGTAGGCCATGGGGGAAGAGCTAGCCAAACTACTCGAGGCTGGATTCATCAAAGATATCAAGCATCCTAATTGGCTGGCAAACCTGGTAATGGTACCGAAGAAGGACAAATCCTGGTGCCTATGCGTCGACTTTAAAGACCTCAACAAGGTTTGCCCCAAGGATCCCTTTCCCCTCCCTCGCATCGATCAAATCATCGATGCCACAGAAGGACACGACTCGCTGTGTTTCCTCGACGCATACTCTGGATACCATCAAATAAAGATGGCAGAGTCTGACCAAGCTGCAACAGCTTTCATAACGCCATATGGCCCTTTCTGCTTCAACACTATGCCTTTCGGGCTCAAGAATGCCGGCGCAACCTACCAACGCATGATTCAAACATGCCTGGAAAAGCAAATCGGCAAAATAGTGGAGGCATACGTGGACGACGTGGTCATAAAAACAAGACACGTCAAAAGCCTAATATATGACTTGAGGCTTACATTTGACAATCTCCGGACATATGACATCAAGCCGAACCCAGAAAAATGCGTTTTTGGCGTCCCCTCGGGGAAACTACTCGGCTTCATTGTTTCCAATAGAGGAATTCAAGCGAATCCGGCAAAAATCCGAGCTCTGTCACAGTTGGCTATACCAACAGACCTCAAACACATCCAGAAACTAGCCGGGTGCGTGGCTGCTCTAAGCCGCTTTATCTCCAGGTTAGGAGAAAAGGCATTACCTCTTTACCGCCTTCTTCGGCGCATCGAACACTTCGTGTGGACGGATGCAGCCGCGGCCGGACTAGATGAAATAAAGACCTTATTGGCCAATAATCCAGTACTAATAGCGCCAAATATTGACAAACCTATGCTGCTCTACATAGCTGCAACGCATCAAGTTGTAAGCGTAGTGCTCGTCGTCGAACAGAGGTTGACGGATACAAATTCCCGCTCCAGAAGCCGGTTTACTACGTATCCGTGGTCCTAACCCCATGCAAATCCCGATACCCACACTATCAAAAAATAGCATACGCGGTGTTCATGGCATCCCGGAAGCTATGACACTACTTTCAAGAGTGTTCGATTATGGTGGCCTCCGAAGTACCACTCAATGACATAATAAATAACCGCGATGCTACGGGCCGGATTGCCAAATGGGCCATTGAGCTCCTTCCGTTCGACATAACATACAAACCACACCGGGCCATCAAGTCACAAGTATTGGATGACTTCGTCACTGAATGGACAGAAGCCGAACTACCTAAAGAGTACGGCGCATACTCAAACTGGATCATGCACTTCGACGGCTCTAAAATGTTGGCCAGATTGGGAGCAGGTTAGTCCTGACGTCTCCCACCGGAGACACGGTCCAGTACGTCCTCCAAATATTATACACAGACTCTAACAATGCAGCCGAATATGAGGCTCTGTTGCACGGTCTTCGGATGGCAGTCTCTATGGGCATTTAATGCCTAAAAGTGCGCAGGGATTCAAACCTCTCAATATCACAAATAAATGGAGATATTGATGCCAAGGACCCGAAAATTGCGGCCTACCGTAATGCCGTCCTCAAGATGTCAGCTCGGTTCGAGGGGCTCGAATTCCACCATGTGGCTCGAGAAAACAATCAAGCGGCGGACGTCCTCGCTCGCATTGGTGCTAAACGCGACCCTGTCCCACCTAACATATTCTTGGAATGGTTGTTCAAGCCATCCGTAGTATGGGAAGGGGAGTCCGACAATACTAGCACGGATCCGAATACACCCCCAGATTCCGAACTATCAGACATAGTCGGAGGTTCTACCACCGAAATAACGTCCTCGGCCCATGAAATCATGGTTGTAATCGCCCCGTGGACCGAGCCTTTCTTGGCCTGCCTAAATAGGCAGGAGCTCCCCGAAGACCAAAATGAAGCACGCTGCATCGTCCGGCGCTCTAAAGCTTACCAAGTCTACGAAGGGGAACTCTAGAAGAAAAGCGCTACCGGAGTGCTCCAAAGATGCATCTCCGAAGAGGAAGGGTGGCAGCTCTTGGCTGAAATCCATGCCGGACTGGGCGGGCACCATGCCGCGGCTCGAGCATTAGTCAGCAAGGCTTTCCGTACATGTTTCTACTGGCCGACGGCCCGAGCAGACACACATGACCTTGTCCAACATTGCGTTGGTTGCCAGCTCTTTGCCAACCAGAGTCACATGCCCCCTACCGCTCTCCAAACAATCCCCATAACTTGGCCCTTTGCGGTCTGGGGGCTTGATATGGTCGGACCTCTTAAAGGGGGAAGCCATAAGAAAAAATACTTATTTGTCATGGTGGACAAATTCACCAAATGGATAGAAGCCAAACCAGTCAAAATGGCCGAATCCGGACCAGTAATAGACTTCATATCCGGGGTCGTACACCGATACGGTGTCCCCCACATCATCATCACTGATAATGGCTCAAATTTCACAGCCGACGAAGTGAAAACTTGGTGCGCAAAAATGGGCATTAAGCTTGATTACGCATCCATCTACCATCCCCAAACAAATGGCCAGGTAGAGCGGGCAAATTGTCTCATCATGAGCGGCATCAAACCCAGACTAGTGCGATCCTTGACAGAGTCGGATACGCACTTGGTCGAGGAGCTCGACTCCGTACTCTGGGGGCTGCGGACCACGACGAATCGCACCACCGGATATACACCATTTTTTATGGCGTACGGCGCGGAAGCGGTATTACCCTGCGACATAATACATGATTCGCCCGCAGCGACGCATGTCTGAAGAGAAGGAAGCGAGTTAGATCGGCGGGATAACTGGGCATACTGGAGGAGGAGCGATTCGCAAAAGCCCGCCGCATTCTATCGCAGCGAGCTCGGCGATATCAAAAGAGAAGTGCGGGCCTAAACTTACAATATTGGCGAGCTCGTTCTACGCCTACCGGAGAAGAAGAAGGACAAGCTCAAACCCAAGTGGGAGGGTCCCTTCGTCATTGAAAAAGTTCTCACCGGAGGAGCATACCGCTTATGTAATGCATCCGATAACAGACTCGAGCTGAACCCATGGAACGCGGCCAGACTCCGGAGATTCTGCGCCTAACGCTGAACTCAATGTTCCTCTCCTAACCCCTCCTTTTCAATTATGCTCCATCCCTTTTCCCTTTCTCGACCTTTTTTCTCTCTTCACACAAAGTATTCAATACAGTGCGGATTCCCGGATCACTCCGGCCGCACTAGGTGTGTAAGAAATACCTGGGGGCTTCCTATACGAAAGCTAAAAATAATTACTCACATGGCTTTCTGCCCACCACATATGCATTCCGTTTCCATATGTGCCTTTTCTTCACCATTATATGCATCGATATGACTTAAGATGTGGCCAAGCTGGGTTGCCTGGCTCTTGTGTTTATGCCCTATGTTCCCGTTAATTCGGCTAGGGCATAAGGGGAGCACCTCTGCGATTGTTACTGCCGGTTCAGCCGGATGTGTACCTCAGACTGGGTGAAGCCAAAAGCTAGCTTCCTTAAGATAATATTCGGTCGGTGAACAAAAGATGTATTCGTTTATTATAACGTAAATCCCCAGAAGTCTTGTATCCTGCGCCATCGTTCGCGATGCGGACATGTGCATCGTCGCATGCACTACCCGAGAAGCGAACCCCTAACGGAACTATTCTCCACGGAAGATGTTTCTTACTATCCATGTAATATATCATAACTAGTTGGGTACTTATGCATTCAAGCACTTCGACCCCTCGCCTTGTTTCCACGCATACCTCGGTTTTGTATAGCGAGTGGGTATTCGGACAAACCCGGACTGTAGGATCCGGGGGCTGAAGCGAAAAGGTCCGCCATGACAAATGATTTTAATCCGGCTAGGGGCTAATTATGTCCATTAAATTACACAGTTACTTGGACTGAATATATTCCTCCTCTATACCGTCCAACAGGCTATCTAGCTTACAATCCTGTTGAGAATACTTAGCGGCTAACGCTAACTGGTCATATACCAGACTCACGGGAATTTCTTGCCCGCCGGGCCCCTTGATCCTACTTGCCATATGGTTCGGGTCCAGCTTGGTGTAGCGCGTCTTCACCATAGCCCAGGCTTCTCTTGCTCCTTGTCGGCAAGCGGACACCTTCCACAGTCGGAAGCGCCGCCGTGCTCCTTGAAGCATATCCACAAGCTCCCCCATGTCGTTTGGTAGCAAGCTTGATGGCCACAAAGCCTGAGCAACACCCTGCATCACTTGCCGAGCTCGCTCGTGCAGTTGCGAAAGGTCTTGCAGCACATCACTTGTAGATGAGGGTATCTCCTCCCCAAGGCGACCCGTTAACATTCCTACAAGCGAAATACTTTCAATAATACTTCCTCGCTGAACTATACTAAAGTTCGTCTAGGCACTTAACGTAAATGCCGCGTCGAAGCCTTTTGTTCTCCTTCACGGAGTCCGCCAGCTGAGCACGGAGATCTTTTAACTCTACGTCCAGCTGGACTTTGGCATCTTGAAGATTGTTCTTCTCCTGCCTAACTCGCGTAAGAATACGCTCGCCAGCCTCCAGCTGCCTTTTGAGATGCGATGCATCCTCTCTCACGCCCTCGGATTCACCCGGGATTATGCGCAGAATTTTACATTAGACTTGTCATATCAACCATTTACTAATTGGTGCATCTTAGTACAATTGCGACAACTGTTACGAGATGAGGGCTTTTGGGATTCCTCTAACTTGGCTGCGCGCCCTCGTTCGGCCTTGCATTCCTCCGACTCGAGACAATTGCTCATTCTTATCTACAAGGACACTGTGCATAAATTGATCCTTAAAACAGTTGTTCCAACCGTTTCAAGTCTCAGAGGCTACTGCTACACATGCTTATCAAATTTACTTACCCGTATATCTGTCGTATACTGGTCCGTCGCTCGGGCAAGCCCGCCTTGAGCAGCTCGGATGTACGCGTCTCCCGAATTGAAGGCGTTAAATGCCTCTTCGGAAAAGATGTTGTTCCAAAGTACGACCCGTCGGCACCGGTGATTCATGGCGCTCTCTACTTCAGAATTTGTGGCCGAGAGCATATCCGCATTCTCTGTTGGAGAACTATGCGGCATCAGCCCTGCTCCCGCCTCCGCTCTCGAAGCCGGTTCTGAAATCCTGTAGGTGGAGGCGTGGTTGGCAGGATCCCCGGAGATAGTCCGGCTGCTCCTCTCCCTGCCAGGACACAAAGGGTGCTGTCATACTTCAGAAATACCATAATCACAGCACAAGTTTTTGCCTTACCTCTGTAGCGGCAATTCGACCCTTACCGCCTTCCTCTTGAGCCTGCCCGATTCGGATGCCCTTGGCCGACGAGTCCCTAGGGGCTCGGCCCCACGTTCCGATCGTCGTCTCTGCAAAAACACGACACTTCAAGGGTAAGGCATGACATTTGAAGGGAGTCCTCTTCGGTGGATAGGGTTTTTCGACTTGGTTTACGCGCGAGGTAGGAAGCAGTTCAGGATAGTCGGCAGTAATGGCCACTGAGGCGCCATCGCAGCTCGCTTGATAAAATATCCCGTTGACAAGCTCCACGGTAATATTCGGATCTTCTTCGAGACCTGGATCTAGGGCCCTTCCAGGGTCCTCTGGCTGCGGGGAGGGGCTGGAGATTCCTTCTACGGCCCTCCTCAGTTCTTGCTCGGGAATATCGAGGCAGATGATCTTAGCAAAGAACGCCACAATGAGTGACGCGGGGAAAGGAATGACAACTTACCCAGTTTGGGGGTTGTACATAGAAAATCCATCTCGCGGTTTGATGTGAAGGAATTCCTCCTCTTTCCCTTTGTATAAATCGGACAATATACTCGCCAGAGCAGTGGTGGAGTCCGGACCCTTACAGCCACAGTGGGTGGCATCATCTTCCCCGTTGAAGTGCCACATGGGCTTCCCCCGATATTGAAGCGGTTGCACTCCCCGTATTATGCATATTGCCATAACCTCGACTATCGTCAGTCCGGATTTGGCCAGTAACTTTATCCTGCTCATCAGGTAATATATTTCCCTGGTATCCTCCTCGTGGGGGCCTCGGGGGCGCCAACTTAGACGTGCCCTTGGTGGGGCGTTACTGAATTGGGGGAGACCTGTCCGGACTGGATCCGGAAGGGGAACGTCGTCAATATAAAACCACTCCGAACACCAGTTCTCTGGTGCCTTCTTGGGAGTGCCGGATAGGTATCTGGTCTCGGCGATGCGCCATACTTCTGCCCCGCCCACCTGACATAGGGATTCCCCCTGATTCCGGGGGACAAGGCAGAACAACTTCTTCCATAACCCGAAGTGAGGCTCGCAGCCTAAAAATAGCTCGCAAAGGGCAAAGTAACCTGCTATATGTAGTATAGAGGTAGGGGTAAGATTGTGTAGCTGGAGGCCATAGAACTCCAGGAGCCCGCGAAGGAACGGGTGGATAGGAAATCCGACGCCCCTTAGCAGATGCGGGATGAGGCATATCCACTCCTTTGAAGACGGATTGGGAGATCTCTCCGCTTGCTCCCCGCCATTATAGGTAACTATTCCGGCTCGGACGGGGACCATGAATGCTGGTGGGAGAAACCCTTGGGTTTGTAACTCAATCAAATGGCTATTGGGGCTGAACACTCTTCCAGTCCCCGGCTTGGGCGGGAGAAGCGAGCGGAAGGAGCTGCAACGACCGGCCATGTTGGAATGATTTTCCGGAGCGCTCTGTTGGATGCTTGCTCGAGGGGGAGGAGTGAGGTTTGGATCTGAGAATCCCCGTGTCTTCAAATAGGCGGTCAGCCCAAAGGACTGAGGGTGGAAAATGCGAAAAACACCTCGGCTCCTCGCATTCGCTCGACACGTGGAGATGGTCATTATTGAGGCATTGAAGCCAAGGAATACAACATTGATGGAGTTCCGGACACTATTCGTCGTAACAGGTACTTTGGATTATTCGGAGATGGAAACTGCCCTGCAATGCCGAAGACAAGACTGCGCGCCGGACTCATCATCATTGAAGCATGGTTCAGGGGCTATTGAGGGAGTCCTAGATTAGGGGGTATCCGGACAGCCGGACTGTATACAACGTCCGGACTATTGAAGCGTGAAGATACAAGAATCAAGAATTCGTCCCGTGTCCGGATGGAACTCACCTTGGCATGGAAGGCAATCTAGGCGATCCGGATATTATGTTTCCTTCCTTGTAACCGACTCCATGTAAACCCTAGCCCTCTCCGGTGCCTATATAAATTGGAGAGGTTGGTCCTTAGAAGGGCAATCACAATTACAATCATACCATCATAGGCTAGCTTCTAGGGTTTAGCCTCTACGATCTCGTGGTAGATCTACTCTTGTACTACCCATATCTTGAATATTAATCAAGCAGGAAGTAGGGTTTTACCTCCGCCGAGAGGGCCCGAACCTGGGTAAACATCTGTATCCCTTGCTTCCTGTTACCATCAGCCTAGACGCATAGATCGGGACCCCCTACCCGAGATCCGCCGGTTTTGACACCGACAACGGGTTTACCCAGGTTTAACCCCTCACAACGGAGGTAATAGCCTACTTCCTGCTTGTTTGTGTGGCACCCCGGCTCAGAGAGGCCAGAATAACATGTATTCCAGGCCAGAGATCAAGTCTTCAAGAATACGACACTGCTTGGCATAGAACAAATTAGCTCTCTATTACAGTTGATATGGATACAAGGTTTCCGATATCACAACGAATTACATCGGCACGGCGACACTACGCGTGCTCAGGTTGCTCTATGCTAGCAGCAGAACAACTTAGAGCAGCAAAAAATCTTCTAGCAGCGAAACAACGACGACAACAAAGGACTCCACTCTGTAGGGACTTTGGCTGGAACGTGTATCCTAGCTCGCAAACTCGGGATCCTTGCCAATCAAAGAATTACGACATGACCTGCAAACTGGCCTGACACGCCAGGTGAGTACTTTGAATGTACTCGCAAGCTCACAACAAGCAAAGCAATCAAGACAAACAACAACATGGCATTTACAGGTTAAAGATCATTGATGAACATGATATCAGTAGAACAACATAAGCATGGCATGAGCATATGAACATGATGATACTAGCATGTAGCATGTTTAAACTATCATGCACAAACTCTCTCTGTTCGCAGGTAACCTCGCAACCACCACATGTATTAACTTACCATCGTTGGCATCACACGATCACCTTAGTACCAACCAAGCTTGATATGAACAATACCATAGTGATCACCTAACCACAAGGAGCTTGATCTTTACGACATCATCATGTAACACTATAAACACCAACCAACTTCGGTATCCACAATACCACTAAGATCCTCTCACAATCGCATAAAGATCAACCAACTTCTTTCCTCATAAAACCAGGGTTGTTTATTAATCAGGTTATCATTACTGTTGATCCATAGTGCGACCTACTATGAACTGGGCCCGTATCCGCCGGCACATCTATTGATAGATTATACACTCTGTAGAGGTAAGTACACTATACCCACAGTATAGAACCCAAGGCCTCATGCTCCCATTCGGGTGGACCAATGACGTTCCAAAAAACTGTTCTATTCCGTGACACTCTCCCGGCCACTCCGACAAACTCCGCTTTCGGGCTAAGTCATGGGTGGCCCCGATGATACCGCGTGACATCCACCACCTATGAGGCTGGCCACTGTCGTGGCAAAAGAAAAACAGTCCCAAACGGGGACAACCTAGGTACAACACAACTTGGGCACACAAGGCTTATGGCCGCCCACCTGGTCAAGGTAGCGGACGCACATAACCTTCCCTAGTTGGTGGCACCGGCGAGAGGCATGACAATAGACCAAGCCAGGGCCTCCCATAAGACAAGTGTGGCTGCACTGGTCAGCTCAGTCCGATGGCACTATGACTCGGCCAACAGATGTTCAAATTCGATTAAAGTCCGCTTTAAATTGAATGGTGATGAGCTGAGCCATAAGAAAACATCATGATAAAATAACAATGCATTTGAGCATGATATCAACATGAGCATGAATGGGAAGCAAAACCTTTACCCATATTAACAATAATAAATAATTTATTCTACGAATGCAAATGAGCATGGCATAGTGATGACCTTGAATATCACAAGTATAACCAATCATAACACTGCATATGAGCATATCATGGACACTAGCATCAAAATAATTATCAGAAAAGAACATTACTATTAGCAAGTAATCATTTAACCAACTAGATGCAAATGATCATGGCATAAATATAGGCAGATTCATAAACACATATATAGTATTCACAAAATAATAACATGCACAACACATTTAAATATTCAAGTTGACAACCATGGCTACTGCAAGGCCATCATGCAAGTGCCTGCCATGGCTTGCCTGAGGATGAAGGATTCTCCGGGAAGAAGTGCGATGAACTCACAGAAAGATTCGTCAAAAAAGTTTCTCTCTCAAAGGGGGCTGATTAGGAGAAGGAAAAATGGTTATTTTTAGTATGTGGCAACATAGTGAAAATGGTACCAACAGAACGGGTTGGACGAGACGAAAATGTGGGCTTTGGAATCACCTGATTCAGAGTTACGGCTGCGGAGATATCGTAAGTTGAATGGCAGGAACTAATCTGTAAAATAAATGTTCACAAACAAACCCCTGGCTGTTTAAACAGAAAGCATCTTCTGAGAAAATACGCTTTCCTGCAGGCAAAACGTATTTCCGTTCTATACCGCGGGGAAATACGCTTTCATCAATAGAAAACGTAAAACACAAACTACACTTTCACTTATCCACGTCATCAGGCTGGTTCAATGCATGTGCGGCTGACATGCGGGGTCCGCTGGGCGGTGGGGCCCGCCTGGCCTTCGTCTTCTTCTTCAAGCTCTCCCTCGCACGCGGCCGAGGAAGCAGCAGACTCCGCCGAGGCTTGCCGGCGGCTCCGAGCACCGTTTGCCATGCTTCGACCACCGGAGTGTTTAGGGAAGCGAGGTGCCTCCGCTGGTGCACACCACGACTGCCGGAGAGCCCAGGAGCGAGCGGGGACTTGACCATGCCAGACGGCGGTGTCGGGCATGATTGGGAAGAGGGTTGCAGGCTGCCATCAATCTAGGCGAGGGGCTGGGGAGATCTGCCGGGGTCTGTTGTTTCATGTAGTGGTGGAAGAAGGGAGAGAGAGAGAGGCTAGGCGTTGAGCTAATTTAGGAGGAGGACAGAGGCGTCCACGACGACCATGGGAGGGCAGTAGAGCATCTCGAGCTCACTGGAGTGGCTGGTGAGGGCTAGAGGAGTGTGGCGATGCTCGTGGTGAGCTCGGGAGGGCTCGGGCACGACTTAAATAGCCGGGGCATGACGCCCGTTCTCGGATGCCGCAGCGAGTTTCCGGCCAGAGCTTTGGCAAGGATAGGGTTCACGGGAGGGCGCAGAGGTGACGGGAGAGGCAGAGGAGCACCAGAGTATCAGATGAGCAGATTAGCAGACGCCGGAGGGGCGACGTCCGGTCGGCCACAGTGCCATGGGCAGGGTCACCATGGCGCGCCGGGGAGGAAATAGGAGGGGGGAGGGGTCCAGGGCGTCGACATGGATGCCATGGAGCTCTGAGACATGCTGGGGCGCGCGACTATGATGAGCAGGGGAGGGGCCGGAGCAAAACGATGCTCGGAGCACGACCAAATGACACAGAGTGTGTATCTGGCATGCCAGACCGTGTGATCACCGCGTGCATTGACGCATGCAAGGTGACTCAGTGCGGCTGATCATGTACAGCGTGTAGTCCATCCAAGATAGGTTATCTCTGATGTGATGGCTCGATGAAAGACATTCTAGTCATATGGGAAGGGTCCTCTGAAGTTTGCTGTAGCAAACTTGGGACAAATGCTATGGTGACATGAGATGATTAAAGGAACAAAATTGCTGTCTAGGAGGTTCAAGATAGGAAGGACTTCAGTCCTGTGAAGTTTGGATGGATTTGGACCAAGATTTAACATGGTTGCCTTGCAACTGCAGATTTGGTCCAAAAAGAGAAATGGATGATGCACTCACATGGAGTGTTGAATTATCTGAAACTTGGCAAGGCATAATGATTTGGACATATAAATACGCTTGAAAATTTCATACCATTTGGACTTACCAAAATAGTACTTGCTTCACAGTGATTTTCATTGTCCACAAACTTGAGAAAGTTCTAGAGGGAGGATGGCTTTATGAAATAAGCCCAAATTTAGTAGAGAGGGCTTATGTGGATAGGACCATGTTTTGGTAAATTTTCAGCCATAATGAAGCAATATATAATATAGTTGCTTCACAAACTAAAAATCTGACCAGGAAAAAGATTTGATGATGAGCTCATAAGGAGTGATGTATGAAGTTCAAAATTGTAGGAGAGCCTATATGGAGGTTGTGAAAAATTTCAACTCTTTTGGATTTGCCTAGCCTGCACTTCCTTCACAAGGCCTCTGTTTGAACATAAACTTTGGAAAATAGCTAAGGAATATTTACTAGGCAAATTGAGTTGAATTTTGGCATGAGGCAATGACATGGATAGGATAGAGTGCCCAAAAATTTGGGGGCAAACACGCAAAGATAAATAGCACTTCCTTCTCAAAGTGCCACTTAGGGAAGAATAGGAAAAGGAATATTTGTGAATTATTTTTGAACTGGAGAAGGATGGTTTTGACATATCTGTGGAAGATATGTCCCAAAGGATTTATGAAAATTTATGGGACACCAAGGCAAGACATAAAGATAAGTTGCTTCACAACCTAGGGAAATAGGGTTATTACTTTAATAGAAAAGGAATATCCCAAGTAAAAGAATTTTGGGATTGGTCCAAGATGGGAAATGACATGATCTTGGGATGGTTTTGAGGATGGCAAGCCACTTTGGAGACTGAGAAGAGATGATTTTCCCAAGTTTCCAGACCACAGAGCCACATAAAAAGAAATCCACAACAAAATCCAAAGGAATTTAAAATAAAAATAAAGCGCCAAAATCTAGGGTGTTTCAAACCTTCCCCCCTTAAAGAAATCGCATCCTCGAGATTTGGTTGCTCAGGGAACAAGTATGAATATTCTGACTTAAGGAAACCGTTTCCAACTCGGGTATCCTTTTTCTTTATATGATGTTCCCGTTGAATTTCATATGACTTGACTGTCTTGCTCTGTGGTGGTTTGCTTCATTGTATCCTTATTCTAACGGATATTACCTCACATGTTCATGCTTACACTGGTTCCAATTTCTTTCATATCTGCTGACTTAGCTGGGATGCGAATGATTATCATGACGGGAATATATGCCCTTCTCACTAGTCCGAGAGTGATTTCTGAGGGATGTGTCACACTGACCACATTCCATGGAGTGGTGAACAAACTTTCTTGGTGGACAACAAATATTTTACTCCTTGCCTTGGGTTTCTCAAATAGCTGCATGTCCTCCGGGTTCAACACGGTGTTGTGAATCATAACTGTTCTCCTGGCAGAATTTGACTCCTTGTAGGTATTCCTGGATCACATTAGTTGGCTCCACTGTCTTGAGTATCAAATCCATACCAACAATTTGATTATCGCCTGTCGTGACCAGTATAAAGGGTACGACTTTATTTCAATAGTATCCGCAGACTTGGCTGACGGTGGTTCTGGCAGAAGAATCTCGTTCACGACAGCCTATGCTTTAACTGATTCCCCTATGTGAGGGCACATGCTTCGAGACTGTTGTTCAATATTTTGATGACTTATTCTATCGGCATATCCATGTGGATAGTAGTCTGTGTGATGCTTTTACCACAGTTGCTGGAGTCAAATGGTGGACTGGCCTTGGGTCTGTCATGACAGACATGGATACTTACTGGAAATTCTGAGCATATACAACTGTATTGCCGGTCTTGCTCCTTCATTATTGTTCTCTTACTAACAAGCTTGGCCATATTACTTCCTCGGGTGACCATAGGTACAGTCGGTTGTAATATTCCGGCAATCATACTTATCCTCGTTCATGTCTCGTGACATAAGAAATATACGAGGTTCACATGTGCTTGTGCGGAGCTCATTGTTGTCATGATCGTGACAAAGTTTAATGATATCACTTTGTCAGGTGTGAGGAAGATGGCCTTGATAAGTACTGCCAAAATTGTTGTCCCATGTTGTCTTTCTTCAAACTTTGTCGGTCCTTTGCATCACCCAATGAGGTGTATAACTGGCTTTCATCTTCTTGCATAACTGGTGAGGTTGTCAGGTTCTTACCTTGACTTCATCATCATACCAGTGACTTGCAATAACTTGGCAACATATTCATAATATATGAAAGTAGTTGATTCTCGAGGCGGACTTGTGTTCTGACTGATTCTTGCTTCTGACCAAACTGTTGTGAAACTGATTTTTGGGATGCACTGCCACATGCTGCCATCTCACTATGTAATATCTTGCAACAGTTTCGTACTGAGGAAGATTGGACAACTTGTGTTGGGTCAGTGTCGGGTCACCCAAACAGTGGTGTATGTTTCCCCTCAATGGTGCATGGACAGTGAGCCTCCGACCCTGGCAGCCAAAGCTCGGCAAAGGAAGCAAACTTCACCAAGCACCCAAGTCAAAACCAAGCCACACACACAACTCTTTGAGGGATCAAAGGTCGGATCAAGAAGACCAAGACAAGCCAAAGCGGAAAGACATCACTAAGTGAAAGCCTCCTTTGCCGGGCAGGCGAGCCTAATCAAGTCGAGGACTCCCCAAGCACGAATCCAAGATTTCCCCGGCAGGCTTGCCGCGGCCGCTAAAGGCGAATCTCCCTGCCAAGACTACACTGCACTGCAACGCAAGTTATCTATCTGTGCGGTGTCAAGCCCCCAAGTGATTAAGTGGCTGTCGTTTGGCACGTGGCGGCCATTTGGAAGGAAGATTACCCCTATATGACACCCTTCCACAGGTGTGTCAAGGAGACAGGTAGAAGATGACTGCGCGGCATAGAATTCTTGTCGGGCTGCATGCTCAGCATGACACCTAGCAGTGCATTTAATGCACTTTGTCCTAACTCCCAGAGTTAGGTATGATAGCAGTATTACCTATCTAATCACTAGATAATGACTGTTTTGCCACTTGGTTACCCCTTAGCCTATAAATGGAGGGCCATGGCAACCTAGAAAAGGATTTGGGACCCTTGTATACTCATACCCGCGTAGCTGCTCTCCCCGAGGCGACCTTGCCGGGCTTGAGCGCAGCGTGTCCACCGTGGTCCCCCCCTCAATCCAGCAAAGCAGGAGTAGGGTTTTATGCTTCCCAGTGGCCCGAACCTGGGTAAGAACCACCAGTGTCACCTCTGTCGTGTTGTTTCATGGCTTCTACTCTTTGTGCAACATGACCCTCCCCTTGCCGAACCACAAGGGGCTGATGGCCCTATAGGTGATTGTGTTCCACCATGACATCTTTGGTGGGCCAGATAGGGGGAGCGCGTGTGTGAATCCGATGTTGTGGGCAACGCGTCAGGCTACATCATCATTTCCGCGAATCCCCTCTTCGTCAGTGGCTATGGAGAAGAAGGACGACGTTGCTTCCTAGCTTGGTCCTATCCAGATTCCTTTGCCCATCACCGCCACAACCGCGACGGTGATGGGAGCGAAAGGCAATGGAGATACGACGACCACAGGTAGCTCGAGCGGCATACCCACCTCGCTACCTACATCAAAAACAGAAGCAAGGCGAGCGGCGACATCACCCTCCTTGCGAACTCAAGGCAGAGATATCTGATGCCAAAAGGTGTCGTATGGGCAAATTTAAGGAGAGGAATGGTAAGCGGATGACCCCTTCTTCCCTTCCCACTCAACAATGGTCGAGCAATGCAGCGGTAGCATCGTTAGCGTTGATGAGCCCATGGGGAACTCAGTGCAGCATTTATCCCGCTAAGGGTAAATCCTGAGTGGAATGTTGGTGCGATCCGCGGGTCGATGCCCCGGCAAGCGCGCTCTGGCAAAAGGCCTTCTGCATCAGCGTGGCCTTTTGTACCTGCTGCCATGGGATCATTGAAAAATATGAGGAAGGGGAGAGAGGAGCTAACCCTTCTTTTCTACAATATCTCATCAGCTGCAAGCATATAAATAAGCCCTACTGGCTCTTGCCGGGGATGAGCGCATAACTAATAAACTGCCAAGCCTATCCCTTGCGCGCCTTCTCGTTCGTTGTTATTTCAGAACAAGGATGGATACCCGAATGGGAGGAACAATCGTAGGTGGAGAAGAGAGCATTGTACATTACAAAATGTACGACCGGTGAAGAAGAGGAGCATGAATAAAAGCTAAGTTAACACGCTCTCGGCTTTTTCTTCAGAGTTTTTGCGTCGTTATCCCTTGGAACCCCAAGAGTTTCATATGACAAACCTTTTTGTATGATGGTACCTTGCTGTATTTTACTGTACCCCTACTTTGTTTCGAGCCTGCTCAACAAGGTGGGCGGTTGCGTCGAGGACAAATAATGGAAAAACCTGCCAGGGCATATCCTCGCTAGTTGAATGCTAAGGACCTGTTCCTCACAGCAATCACGGCAGTACACTACTGGTGGGCAACCGAAGTATGCAAAAGAAACTAACCATATGAACATCAATCGGTAAACAAAAGAGGGGTAGTGTGCGTAGACATATTTAAACATCAGTTCAACAAGTGCGGAATCAGAAATGGTACGGGGCCTAAGCACAAGACACATGATTGTTTTTGTTGTAGGGCACCATAGCAATGAAAATGGTTTAAGGCTGAGCTTGTCGGCCTTCGAGAACCCTGGGGACGGAAACAACCTTGTTGGCAAAGGGAACAGGCTTCTCCTTAGCGGCAGAAATGTCGACGCCTAGCGGCAGCCTCCTGAAGCCTTCACCAAGGTCGAGGTCTGGGTGGCGATAAGCAAGGTTGCTCAAAGCCATGAAGAGAGCCTCACGGGCAAGCTTCCAGGACTTGTTTGCAAAACAAACGGCCCTTTCGTCCTAATACGTCTTCAGCCCTTCATGGTTGCAAATTCGTGGTTGTTGACAGAGAAAGCCTAGCTCTTCATGTCCATCTTCGAGATCTGCGTAGTGAGGGGCTCAGTGATATCAACCAAGCTCTTGATCCAGAGATCGCGCTGCTCAACTTGGTTCTGCAATTTATCCTCCACGTCTTTCCGGATGGCTCTCACATTATCCAAGTCCTTCATCAACTGATGTTCATGAGCTCCTACAGACTCAATCGCACTCTCTAAAGTTCCAAGTCTTGCCATCATGTCAGTAATGACGTCGTTGGCAGTATTGAGGTCCTGGCTCTTGGAGGAAAGCTGCGATTGCACCTCCTTCAGACGGGTTTCTACTTTCTGCACTTCCTCTTTGAGAGCCAGGATTTCCTTGGCGCTCCCAGCAAGGTCCTCTATCAACTTGGTCACCTATTGATCAATATCAGACTTGGCAGTAGATGGAGCGACAAGTTCATCAGCATTCTTCTTCAGCTGGGTAGCAAAATCAAGGGTCAGCGTGTCAAGAGCCGCCTTGTGCCTGTCTTCCAAATCCTTGGTGCGCTGCTGGACAAGAGCTTCCAGCTCTCCATCCTTGTTGCGGAGGGCAGCCTCAAGGTTCCCTTCCCGGGAAGAGATGTCTTTTTCCATGGTATTCAGAAGCGCTTCGCGCTCCGCCAGGCGGACCTCCCAGGTAGAGACATCCTCTTTGGCCATAGTTATCACCTCATGTTGCCGTTGGAAGGATTGGAACTATTTGCTATGCTACTCACGCAGTTCGCTGCCGTTGTCCCTCAGTTTCTCATCCATGAGGCCGGTGGAGTCGCGCTGCTCCTAGATCGCCTGCCACTTCAAGCTGTACCTGCCCTGATATCCTTAATGCCTGTTGCCACGGACTCCAGGAAGGACAGGTCCATAGCCGCACCAACATGATCATCTGTCTCTGCAGCTCGCTGGGGCAAAGGTGCTAGGATGTGCTGGATCTCTCCGTCAAAATCAGCACCCACAACAATAGATGATCCGGGGGCTCCAAGCCTAGGTTGGGCAAGGACCAACGCCAGCTTGCTTGAGGATGGCTGTGGGGCTGCGGCTGATGTACCAAATGGAGGGAAAGGCCCCATGGTTTGAAGAGGGATCTTCTCCTCCACAACTGTGTCCTGGCCAGGTGTGCTGCCCTTGGCTTTCTCTACCCCCCTGGGAAATTATTGTATAGCCCCTCCAGCCTAGTCCTAGCCTTCTGCAGCAGCAATCTTGGTGGCTTCCTCGGTGGCATCTTTTCCAATGCTGGCCACTTCTTCCAGCCGCTTAGGTTCCTCGCCTAACGAAGCTACAGGCAGATTTGACAAGCAATGATAAAGAGATACTACAAAGCACTGGGTCGAGGGCCAGAAAATAAGAAGAAACAAGAGCAAGCATA
Organism: Aegilops longissima; assembly: GCA_021605205.1. Taxonomy (NCBI): domain Eukaryota; kingdom Viridiplantae; phylum Streptophyta; class Magnoliopsida; order Poales; family Poaceae; genus Aegilops; species Aegilops longissima. The sequence goes on from JAHIAM010001520.1 coordinate 33,404, forward strand.
TTACCTGATGGCGCTTGCCGCGGAAGGACGTCGGTCTCCCCGGAAACATCAGTTGTCGTGGCGCAGCCCATGTCCCCTTCCTCGGTAACCATGACCTCAACATGGGCCGGCCCTTCGGTGGAGCCCCTCTCTGGTGATTTCCCTTCTTGCATAATGGATGGGGTGGGCCCCTCATAATGGGTCGCGCCCTGGTGGGTCTCCTCTCCTTCCTTGGCGGGGGATGAAGCACGGTCTGCCGCGTCTCTTCAGGCGGGCGAACTTGCTCCATACTTTTGCATCGGGGGCTGGGCAAGGGGCTAGGAACACGATCATCTGTGTTATCCCCCATCAGGCCCATGTCCGCCAAAGGCCCCGATGGCACCACTTGTTTGGTTCTCTTGGCTCAGTGGATGAGGGGTTCTTCGTCCTTGACAAGTCAATAAGCAAGATTAAGATAAGCGAACATCAAAATGCATATTTTTCTCAAGCAAGAAAAGTCAGTAATCTCCTTTCTCTGGATCGATGAGCATGGAGCCCAGTGCGTACCCCATGGGTGGGGGGTCGCCCTGCTCCTCCTCAAGGTCGGAGGAATAGAGCTTCCCGACAACTTCGAGCTCTTGGGTGGGACTAGGGGATCCACCGGGGCCGAGCTACTTGAGGAAGTCGAACTTGACTAGGGGCTGGGATCAACCCCAGTGACTGTTCGTCGCTTGGCAGGAGGGTTTTTTGCCTCAGAAAGATGGGAGGAATGGCGATGTACGACATCTTGCTTGTCGCTTTTGGAGGCGAACTTCTTCACCCTCTTAGTGGCTGGCACAGGAACATGGGACGCTACCCCCCGGCTGGCCCGCCTACAAGGTCGCTGGTCCAGGTCCGGCTCTGGAGCTTGCGATCCCACGGCAAGCCATTCCTCCTCAGGCTTCTCTGCTTCTTCGACCCCGCCTCCTCCTTGGGCCTCTATTGCCACGCCCTAAAGAATTTCGGCCTTGGCAACATCAATCCCGGCAACCTCCTCTGCAGCATGCTCTTCAGTCTTTTCATATGAGGAGCCTTCACCTTCGGCCTCCACTTCTTCCTCCTCCTCCTCCTCCTCTTCACTGGGCCTTGACTTCCCGACAGCCCGGAGCACTTTGTCTTCTTCAATTTTCCTCCTAATAAATTCTACCTCTGCTGTGGAGGTGCGCTTGAACATATTACCCTCCACCCTAGTAGCCCTTTCTTCCAGGTTGGAGACCCACTCGATCTCTGCATCAAGCTCAGGCATTTGCCAATCGTCCTCAACCCCATAAGCATTGCAGAGGCACCCCACTTCAGAATTTGGTCCCTGGCGGAATTGATGTGCAGTGGGACGACCCTTCCTGGTAGGCGGAATGGCCCAAGGCTGCCGAACAGCTGCTCACACAGCCAACCATGGCCGTATATCGACAGGTTGTTGGCGAGGCCTGGATACAGGCGCATCCTATCAGCAGCATATCCTTACTCCCACGTGCATCTGTCCCTCTTCTGAAGTGGTGCGCTACGGCGCAGGAGGAAATCAGCCCCCACTTGTTCTATGGTCAGCCTGGCACCTTTGAGATGGGCGATCTTGTTTAGTGCTGGGCGAAGCCTGTCATTGCTGAGACCTGGTTTGCCCCATTCGCTGCCGTGCATGACACATTCCATCCGTGCCCTCCAGTTCTGCGGGGCATCCGCATCCTGGATCCAGCACCAGTCTGCCCTCCACTCCTCCCATCTGCCGTGCTGCTGGCCGGGGAGGTCTCTTCTTCTTCCCTTGAGGAATCCAACTTATATTCCCCAAGCGATGGGTTTTATCTTCAACTCGTGGGACGAAGAAGTGCCTGAACAAATCCACATTGGGGACCACTCCGACGAAATTCTCACACAGATGAGCGAAGATCGCCATGCACGCCATTGCATTGGGTGTGAAATCCAGAAGGTGGAATCCATACACCACCATCATCGCCTCGAAGAAATCTAAGAAGGGGGAGGAGAGGCCACAAAGGAAGTATGCACAGAATAAGCATTTACGAGTCCGGCGGAGCCTCGTCCCCCTCCGGCTGGACCACGGGCTCTACATGCCCCTTTGGGACTTCCCTCCCCCACATGTATGCACACTTCACGAGCAAGGCATTCCTATCCAAGCTTGACAGAAAGAAGACCACGTCTTCCTGCCGCTTCGTATCCAACTCCGCTTCCCTCTTCTACTACCCCTCCGTTGCGGTCTCCTTTGCGGTGGTCGCCCGCTTCCCCCTCGTGACAACAACTTTCTTCCCCATCTTTCGGGATCGGCTAAAGAACGGAAGAATTGGCGGAGCAATGGAGGTGGGTGTTGGCTTGGGGGCAGTTGCTTGGCTTGAGTTAGAAGATGATGAAGAGGGGGAAAAGATGCCAACAAGCAGCACCCCTTCATGTTTCACTTTTATTTAAGGACATGTGCGGGAGGGGGGCACTTCGCTATCCTTTTCTCAGGAAGTTACCGTTTTACAGGCGCGCTACCCATTAACTGCTACAGTCCCACGACCCTGCAACCTGCGGTAATTACGTGGAGTGGATATTGGATTGACTGTTCATCATGACAACCGTTGCATGTGCAACACTTTTTTGACACGTGTCCGCGCACAGTTTGGGGCCTAAACCAACGTGCCCAGCGACATGTATGGCTCAAGCCCGGGGGATTCTATCGGGGTACCCAAACAGGGGTGTATGTTTCCCCTAACTGGTGCATGGACAGTGAGCCTCTGACCCTGACAGCCAAAGCTCGACAAAGGAAGCAAACTTCACCAAGCACCCAAGTCAAAACCAAGCCAGACAAACAACTCTTTGAGGGATCAAATGGCAGATCAAGAAGACCAAGACAAGCCAAAGCGGCAAGAAATCACTAAGGGAAAGCCTACCTTGCCGGCCAGGTGAACCTGGTCAGGTTGAGGCCTCCCCAAGGACTAATCAAAGATTTCTCCGGCAGGCTTGCCGGGGCCGCTAAAGGCGAGTCTCCCTGCCAGGACTCCAACGCTCCACCGCTCCATCTCACTTCGACGCAAGTCATCTATCAGTGCCGTGTCAAGCCCCCAAGTGATTAAGTGGCCGTCGTTTGGCACGTGGCGGCCATTTGGAAGGAAGATTACCCCTATATGTCACCCGTCTAGAGGCGTGTCAAGAAGACAGGTAGAAGATGACTGAGCGGCGCAGTAGGATAGCCGGGCTGCAACCTCAGCGTGACACCTAGCAGTGCATTTAATGTACTTTGTCCTAACTACCAGAGTTTAGGTATGATAGCACTGTTAGCTATCTAATCACTAGATAATGACTGTTTTGCCACTGTGGTTACCCCTAGCCTATAAAAGGAGAGCCATGGCAACCTAGAAAGGATTCGGGACCCTTGTATACTCATACGCATGTAGCTGCTCTACCCGAGGTGACCTTGCTGGGCTTGAGCGCATCATGTTCACCGTGGTCCTCCCCTCAATCCACCAAATAAGGAGTAAGGTTTTACGCTTGCCAATGGCCCTGACCTGGGTAAAAACCACCAGTGTCACCTCTGTCGTGTTGTTTCATGGCTTCTGCCCTTTGTGCACCGTGACCCTCCCCCTTGCCGAACCACATGGGGCTGATGGCCCCATAGGTGATCATGTTCCACTATGACAAGCAGCTTGCTGAGGAAGACTGGGTACCGTACTTCACAAGCTTCCCCCCTTAAAGACTTGCTGGGGAAGACTCGGTACCTTATGCCAGAAGCTTTTGCAGTAGCTTACAGAAGAAGCCTGAGTATCTTGCATGGGAAGTCATCCACGTACCGTATTGAGGAAGATAGAGCAATCTTGCATTGGAAGCTTCTTAGGTAGCTTGCAGAGAAAAATTGGAGTTTCTTATACCAGAAAATTCTCTTTGTGATATGCAGACTGAATACCATATTTATACCTTTTACTATTCCGGCTTCTGAATACTTGAAAAAGGTTGTTCGATTATCCTCCTTGCTGAGTACTGAATTCATAGCATATTCTGAGTGGCTTCCGGGGTATATCATGTTTCAAATCGTAATCATAGCAGAATCTAACCTTGTATATGAACCATACCTTTGACTGATAATATACTGTTGGTCTTGCACGCCACTTGTCTTCCGGCTGATTTCCTCATTACTGTTGTGAAGATTGCCTCACTAATGTACACTTGATGTTGATAATCACTCCATAATATTATATGCATTCAGACTAGGTATTCCCAATATAATGCAGTCGGCTGGGAATTTCATAATGTTTAGCTGAGCTTCCAAATATTTGATATCCTCATAGATTCTTTGTGTCAGGTGTTGGTTGATGAGAAACTTCCATAAAGGGAAATTAGGTAACACCAAAGGCCCAAAGAAATAAGCAAAAGAAGACACAAAAGCACACAAGGTAATAATCAACATCACACATTACTGCTACTCACAAGAATAATATGCATGCATACTTAAGCACACAGATCTCACGGGAACTCCAGTATTATGGTTTAACATTCTGTGGTGGTGTGCATGAAAGTGAATCCACGTGTGGAAAGTGTTGGTGTAAACAAAGCTACACCAAATGCTGCTTAACACCGGTTGCATCTGGAAGAACACACAAGTGAGGACGAACTTGGTGATCATGTAGCGGTACATTGAGGTCACGACCACATCACCATCAAGCGGATGGAAACCGTACACGTCCAAGGAATGGGTGACAACGGAGGATAATGGTGAAAACAGGGCCTACTGACATTGCCCTTTACTGACAACAAATCAATAAGAGTTGCAAAAGTGGCGAGATGGATTGTACGATTCGGGATAGAAACGTGTCTATCACCGAAACAATAGGGATGGCTGGCAGAAAGATATCGGCCCAATATGTGTACCTAATAAAGGGAGGATTGTTTCTCCACTTTTTTTGGTCCACATCATTGATTTTTCGTCCGTCCGTCCGCTTTTGGTACGTCATCTCTTTTTTTTCTTTTCGTCTTCGGTTGCACGTAAAAGAAATTCGTGTTGAAAAAAAATATTACGTTTCCAAGGACTCAAACCTCGGCTGCTTGGAACAATGCCAAGCACACTAACCACTCCAGCTAGCATTACGATCCTTGAGAAAGGGAAGGAATATACCCTTTTATTTAGGCTCGTGTGGCCCAAGATAAAAGGCAATGAGGGCAGCCCATCAGGCAAAATCATAATCGATAGCAGCAGGAATCGAACCCCAAACCTCACAAGTAGTCGTGAAGGCTACATCCAGCTAAACTACTCGTGACTTTTGTTTAAAGGAAGGATTCACTTCATTTTAAATTGTATCACCTCGCTTTTTTTACATAATATTCCACCAATTTATATATGTGTGATCTGAAATCAGCAAGGCGCTTCAAGAATCAAGGAAGGAAATTAAGGAAGGAGAGAAAACTGAAAGAATGGAAAAGGAACATTCTTAAGGAAAATGTTTAAAAACAGTCAGATGATTTTGGGCTTCGTAAGCCGCATCCTACGCCGCGTGATCACACACCATCGCTTGGCGTGGAGCCTCTGTACTCCACGTGAACACCTCGTGACACCTGAAGTGCTTAGCACATCCCCACATATGTACGTGATGCTATCAACAATTTAAGAGCCTTTTCAAAAAATCAACAATTTAAGATGAAACACATAGCGAGCACTAAACAAGTATTTCAAAACACCATTTTTACGTTGATTGTCGGTCTTTGTTGTATTTTTGGTACTAGCAAGCACATGGAGTCATTTGCTTAGATATAGCAATGCTTAGAGTAGCGTCTCTGACGCCTCTGTCACCGCCGTGGCTGTCGAAACATATATTCCACCGCAACATCATCGAAGCAGCCAGGCAATTGTCGTAGCATCATTGAAACCAACATCCTATCATCGAAGCACTGCCACGACCGGGAAGCACGCTGTCACAGCATCGAAGCAATCGGACCTTCGTCGGAGCATCATCGTGGTCACCGAAGCACACCGTCACAGCATGGCCGCGATCGTTTAAAGAACGCCGTCATCGTGGTTCGTCGCGACATAATGGTGGGTGTTGGAAGCATGTCGTCGCAACATCATCTAAGCAGCCGGTGTGCCGTCGTAGCACCCGTCGCGGCCGTCAAAGCACATCGATGCAACATCATCAAAGAAGCATTTTCTGCTTGGACAAATTTGGATCTTCTAAACAATTTTAATTTTAACTAAATTTTGCATTACCTGTGAATGTTTTTTGCACATAAAAATCAAACTAAACTTCAATATAAATTGATTTTTTTCTCCCGTTGCAACGCACGGGCATTTGTGCTAGTATGTACCTAAGTATAAATCCTGCAAATGGTGTCTGGAACACTAGGTACCTCGGCATCACTTCGCTAGGACAGAGAAGACGCCAAACACCAAAGAGCATGGATGCAAAACTAAGGGGTACAGGTAGTGGATTGAAACCGATGCCACCTACACCCACAAGATCAACCATTGGCGATGAAATAATAAGTCTATATGCATGATGTGCAACAACCAAATGTAGCAGACCGACTAGAATTTATACTACCGCTTTTTAACGCTCGCGCGGAGTAGGGCGTCCTACAACCAGACATGCTTTGATACCAACCGTTGTGGCACCCTGGCAAAGAGAGGCCAGAACACCCGGTATTCCAGCCCATAGATCAAGTCTTCTGGAATACGACACTGCTTGGCATAGAACAAATCAGCTCTCTATTACAATTGATATGGGTACAAGGGTTCCGATATCACAACGAATTACATCGGTACAGCGACACTATGCCTGCTCAGGTTGCTCTATGCCAGCAGCAGAACAACTCATAGCAGCTGAAAATCTTCTAGTAGCGGAACAACGACGACAGCAATGGATTCCACTCCATAGGGACTCTGGCTGGAACGCGTATCCTAACTTGCAAACTCGGGATCCACTACAAAAAAAGACACATCCGTGACATTTTGGGTCGAACGAATTTTTTTCTGTCATACTTATGACACTTCTATGGCAATAATTGTGACAAAACACGGTATCATCATAGATGTGGTGGGGTCCTACTTCTATGACAAAAATTCATGACAGAAAATGGGCTTTTCGTCCTGGGCGGGCCGTAGATGCAGCTGCATGACATTCTTTGGGCCGTCCATGACGGAAAAACTGTGGTAGAAGCGAGGGTGAGGAAAATATCAGGGTGTTCCCGGTTAGGGTGGGTGGTCGGGGCCGAGCGATGCACGTTTCTCTCGTACACGCACGTGCGTGGGTGCGAGGGGTTGGGCTCTAACTGAACCCGAGCGAGGCGTTGGGCTCTAACTGAACCCGAGCGATTGCACTGTAGGCTACGTGTTACTGAACCCGAGCGATCGATGGATGACTGTTAACTGAACCCGATCGGGCTATTCCTTCGCTACTGCTGCTAACTGAAGCCGATGGATGCTGCCTCTGGATGAACAGTGAGTGTTGCTGGGGGTTTGGGTGAACAGTTCTCGGTGGGGGTGGATGAACAGGACCCCATGGTGTTGCCTCTAGATGAACAGGACCCCGATCGATCGAGCCGGTTGGGGCTGGATGAACAGGACCCCGTGGAGGGCAGGATGAACAGGACCACCCCATGGAGGGTAGGATGAACAGTAGACGGTGGAGGGCTGGATGAACGGTAGCCCGTGGAGGGGTGGTTGAACAGGAGCCTGTGGAGAGGGCTGGTTGAACAGTAGCCGGTGGAATAGCACGCAGTGGAGGCTGGATGAACAGGAACCCGTGGATGAACAGTCACAGGTGGAGGCTAGAGGAGGTCGACGGTGGATGAATAGTAGCCCATGGAGGCTGGAGGGGGTCGACGGTGGAGATGAACAGTATCCCGTGGAGTCCCGTTTTGCGGTATGCCACCCCCCTCCCGATGAACAGGACCCCCGTTTCGACCGTAGCGCTCCAACACAAGTCTGTTTCCTCCGTTTTGCGGTACGCCACACCCCTCCAGATCAATAGGACCTCCGTTTCGACTGTAGGAGCTCCGTTTCCTCCGTTTTGCGATACGCCAGACCCCTCCCGATGAACAGGACCCTGTTTCGAACGTGGTCGGTCGAACACAAGGCCGTTTCCTCCATTCTGCGGTACGCCAGGCCTCATTTCCATCGGCTCTTCCATCCAAGCCCTCCCGATGAACACGACGACGCATTCCGTTCCGACCCATCCGGTTGGCTCCTCATGAACACGACGACAACGCTGTTTCTCCGTTCCGACCCAGCCATGTACATGAGCCCTGGCCGTACGTACGCGCGAGTAGTCGTTCAAGACCCCGCCCGTATGTACGTATGTGGCGTGTTACTTTCTTGCACCACGGCGCTGTGCGTGCGTGTACATGCTACGTGCGCGCCTCTACTACGACACGTGCGCGTCTCTACATCGACCAGTATGTACGTACACGTTCGCGACCAGAATGACAACGATACATACGCTTCGACCAGGTGGGTCCCGACTATCAGGCACTTCCTTGCGTGCGAAGATGTAGCTGGTGGGTCCCAGCAGTCAGGGGGCGAATCGTTTTTTTGCCCGGACGCACTTCCTTGCATGCGAAGATGTAGCTGGTGGGTCCCAGCAGTCAGGGGGAAATGTTTTTTTCATGAAATACGGTGGCCCGTACGGTGGGTCCCCACTGTCAGGTGGAGGAATAATTATTTTGCGCGTAATAAGGAGGCACTTCCTTGCTGTGGCCGTGGACCCAACTGTCAGCCTCTCCACGTACAGTCCATGTCCGAAGGAAGCTATTCCTTGACCACGTTGACCACACCGCGCCGAGAGCACCAGGGCGATGGACGACGGCGAGGCCATGCAAGGGGACGACGCGGAGCCGGGGAAGATGCGGCAGTGGAAGCCCACGCGGAGAGGAGTACGAGGGTTCACTGGTTCGGCTGCGGTGTGAGGCTGCCGTCACCGCAAGGCCTTGCCAGCGGTGGGAATAGTAGGGGCGGTGAGGCCTCGCGGCGATACAACCCGACCACGGGAGGCAGGAGCATGCGGCACGACCGGCGCTGCTTTGGGCGGCTAGACAACAAGACCAGAGGTTGAAGAAGCACTACGGCCGTTGGATGGACATCGTCACGGTCCTTTGGAGCTAGAATCGTTCATATTGACTAAGTTGACAAAGCACTCCGTCCCGTCAACTTAGTAGGCCCTAAGTCAGCCTCCCACCAAGGTGGGTCCCAACCAGCGGGGAGTATTCATTTTTGTGCGTAATAAGGAGGCACCACGGTGGGTCGGTGACAATGGGGAGCGTTTTTTCACGCAATACGGTGGCCCGTCCGGTGGGTCCCAGCCGTCAGGGGGAAACATTTTTTCGCGAAATATGGTGGCCCGTCCGGTGGGTCCCTGCTGTCAGGTGGAGGAATCATTATTTTCGCGTAATAAGGAGGCACTTCGTTGCTACCGTCGTGGACCCAGCTGTCAGCCTCTCCACGTATAGTCCATGTCCGGTGGAAGCCGTTCCTTGACCACGTTGACCACGCCGAGCCGAGAGCACCAGGGCGGTGGACGACGGCGAGGCCTAGGAAGGGGATGACGTGGAGCCGGGGAAGACGCGGCGATGGAAGCCAGCGGAGAGAATCGAGGTTCAGCGAGGAGTACGAGGTTCTTTGGTTGATTGCGGTGTGAGGCTGCCATCGCCGTAGGGCCTGGCCAGCGGTGGGAATAGTAGAGGCGGTGAGGCCTCTGCGGCACTGACCGACCATGGGAGGCAGGAGCATCTGGCACGACCGGCGCTGCTTTGGGCGGTTGGAGCAAGAAGACTAGAGGTTGAAGAAGCACTCGACCGTTGGATGGACATCATCACGGTCCTTTGCAGCTAAATTGTTTATATTGACTAAGTTGACAAAGCCCTTGATGCGCGTCAACTTAGTAGGCCTGAGTCAGCTTCGAAGCAGTGCGCCCAGATGTTAGGGGAGGAATCATTTTTTGGGCGGGTGAAGCTATAATATCCAAGATTGAAGAAGAAGCACGGCATCCGTTGGATGGACATCCAACTGCCACTGCTGCTAGAACCGTGTGTTGACTATAAGTTGACAAAGCCTTGCATACGCATCAACTCTTTTGTTTTTGAGGGGACTCGTCAACTTAGTAAGGCCACAAGTGTGTGGCAGAGGACTTATAGTCCATTTGTGATTTGTAAGAATGTGCAGCCAATTTTTGGATTCTAATGGAATTTACTACAGCCCATTTACAGTTTGTTAAAAGTACAGTCCATTTCAACCAACCGTTCAAAACAGAATTCAATAAAATTTCCCACATTTTGATGGGATCCGAAATATTTTTATCCCGAAATTTCTAGTCAGATTAAATAAAATTTCAATATAAATTTATATTACGTAAAAATCCAATGAAACATTGCACTCGCAACAATTAATGAAATTAAAATTTTCAATATCCAAAAATAATAGTTATAAAGTAATTACGTGTTTGGTGCATTTTTTATAGTTACTGCCCAATTTTTATTATGACATCCATTTATTATTTCTTAAAGCCCATTTTCTTGTTAAGCCTAATGCACCCCTCCTAGGAAAGATTTGCAGCCTAGCGGGGCGGAGAATAACAACTTGACCTTGCCTGGGTATTCCTAAAAATAAGTATAGCTGGGCTAGCCATTTTCAGCTTGAAAAAAATTAATATCTGGGCTGGATATCTGGCCTGGGCTAGACGGGCCACAGCCCGCCCAGTTAATAGCTGCAGGGATGTTTTCGTTGTTTTAGAGGAGAAAAATTAATATCTGGGCTAAACATCGCTCAAGAAAAACTCTGCAGTGCTCACACCTCAAAAACACAAATACTGCTTGAGCTGCTTGGTCCCAGCTGTCGGCCGCTTCTTGTTCAATTCTCTCGTTTATTGACTACATGGGTTGACAATGGTGTGGGACCGTGATGTCAAGAAACCAGGAGGAAGCAAAAAAATTATAGTTTTATAAACTAATAAGGAGGCACTTGCTGTCATCCTCTCCAAGTAAAGTCATCTCCTCATCCTCATGTCCGTTGACCATGTTGACAACGCGAGACGGCGGCGCCAAGACAAGAGCAACAACTCGAAGGACAATGGGGAGGGCCTCGCGGGCCCTACGGATGGTCTGATACAGCGCCCGCTGCTCATTCGGGAAGCCGGGATCATAGGGCCACATGTCTGTGACGGCATTGTCGTTCGCTTGTTCACCGGTGCTCGTTGAGGAGATGGAGGTTGCAGCACAGGTCCTCCTGCGCTGGTAGCTCTTCCGCCATTAGGGCGTCGAAGTGCGACCGCACCTGCTCTATGGTGAACAGGCATGAACCGGCTTGGACAGTGGCGCCGGCTCCTCGTCTGAAGCTACGTCCATCGTCTGATCGATGTGGTAGCTGGCGAGCCAGCATGTCTCACTGCTGGACCGACCCGTTGCCAAGCACGAGTCGACTGCCTGCCCACCAGCACCGCCTCCCTCGCCAGCGCTTCCGCTGAAAGCGATCGGCGCAGCCGCTCCGCTTCCGGTGCATGCGATTGCTCCGCCTTCAAACGACACAAGTGCCGTCCGTCCATCCTTCTGCCGCCCACATTAATGATACGCGGTTGCCGAGGCGGCTACTCCGGCGCCACACGTCTGTCCCTCCGCCGCCCACCATTGCTATATAAACTGCTGCGCCGGCCATAGCCACAGTCATCCGCATCCGTTCCTATTCTCCTATCCACACCACTACTGCCCACCATGGCTTCCTCGCGCTCCAGCGCTCTTCGGGATGGGCGGACAACGGACCACAAGGAGATTGACAGAAGCAAAGGTGTCACGTCTTTCGATGAGATGGTGGCTATCGTTTTGGAGGAAGTCGACTTTGATGATCCGACTACGAACGTGTGAGGACGTTGCGCCTTAGCAATCGCTAAACCAACTCTGAGAGGTTATTGACCACGCCGGAGCACGATCAACCTGACCACGAAGGTCTGTTTCCTGCAGGCAAACGAAGAACAAGCAACAAACTAAGATTGCAATCTGGATATTGTGAATATAAGAGGAAAGATTTATTGATCAAAGGTGGGATTCTGTGACGCCTTTGTCTGGTCGTTGCACAAAAACGAAGTACGCGAAGTTGCAGCTATGGCGAACTTTAATCTAAACAAAACCCAAAGTCTAAACGATGCCCTAAGGGCTGTATATATGGAGGAGATAAGGGGGAATTTCGTGGCCCTTGGAGGAGGGGTCCGAAATCAACCCAAATTCTTGTTTCCCCACACATACGGACTCTAAAACCTTCCTATAATCAAGTATTTCGAAATTACATGGGCCTGGCCCAAAAATAAGGTGACGCAGGACCTAAAATAGCCTTTGGACGAAATTTATGAGGTGGCATCTTGTATATTTCTTCCAAGGCTTCATACACTCATTATGGTGGCGTCAAAGTCCTGGAATCATCACTTGTAACTCCGTTCTTGTTCCCCTTGCGCATGCCATCGTCTCCATGCTTGAACTTGCTCCAAGGTTCATCTTTCTTGTCCAAGCTAGGCCCTTCATTTTTAAGCAAAACAAATGTATTCAATTTAGGCAGCATCATATTCTCATGAACATTAGAATCGTTACCAAGAAACGAAAGTACCTGATAATTCAATTGGCGTGCGTGAGCTCTAGTAATTGGTCCAGTATGTATAGCAGCATGGGCTGTGGGTGTAACAATGGTATTGATTTCCTCATCATCCTCCCCTTCTTGAAATGAAGTCTTCCTCGACGAAAGCTCATCTTCCTCTCCCAAATAAGGCTTCAAATCTGCAATGTTAAAAGTGGGACTAACCCCAAAATATGCAGGAGGCTCAAGTTTATATGCATTATCATTTATTTTCTCTAACACCTTAAAAGGACCATCAGCACGTGGCATTAGTTTTGATTTGCACAAATTAGGAAATCTATCCTTACGCAAATGTAACCAAACAAGATCTCCAGGTGCAAACACAACAAGTTTTCTACCCTTATCTCCAACAAGTTTATATTTAGCATTCATATGCTCAATGTCTCCCTTAGTTAACTCATGCATTTTTAAAATCAATTCAGCACGTTCTTTAGCATCAAAATTAACCTTCTCCGAAGATGGAAGAGGCAACAAATCTATAGGTGCACGAGGTAGGAAACCATACACAATTTCAAAAGGGCACATCTTAGTAGTAGAATGCAATGAACAATTGTAAGCAAATTCAATATGAGGCAAGCATTCTTCCCACATTTATTTACTATTCTTCAAAACATCCCTAAGCATAGTAGACAATGTTCTATTGACTACTTCAGTTTGTCCATCAGTTTGGGGGTGACAAGAAGTACTAAAAAGCAGTTTAGTCCCCAACTTAGCCCATAAACATCTCCAAAAGTGGCTAAGAAATTTAGTATCACGATCTGAAACGATAGTATTTGGCACTCCATGCAAGCTAATAATTTCACGAAAGAACAAATCAGCAACATTAACAACATCATCGCTCTTATGACATGGTATAAAGTGTGCCATTTTCGAGAATCTATCCACGACAACAAATATGCTATCCTTCCCCTTCTTTGTTCGAGGTAAGCCAAAAACAAAGTCCATAGATATATCCTCCCAAGGAACACTAGGTACAGGCAAAGGCATATATAAACCATGAGGATTTAGTCGTGGCTTAGCTTTTTGACATGTAGTGCAGCGAGCAACAAAACGCTCAACATCACGTCTCATCTTTGGCCAAAAGAAATGTGTAGCAAGTATATCCTCCGTCTTCTTCACGCCAAAGTGTCCCATTAATCCTCCTCCATGCGCCTCCTGCAACAACAAAAGATGAACGGAGCTAGCTGGAATGCATAGCTTGTTAGCACGAAACACAAATCCATCATTAATGACGAACTTGTTCCTCGTTCTTCCTTCTTTACAATTCTGCATTACATCTTTAAAATCAGCATCATGCACATATTGATCTTTGATGGTCTCCAAACCAAATATTTTGAAGTCAAGTTGTGAAAGCATAGTATAGCGACGAGACAATGCATCAGCAGTAATATTTTCTTTACCCTTCTTATGTTTAATGACATAAGGGGAATTCTCAATGAATTCAACCCATTTAGCATGTATACGATTAAGTTTAGCTTGACTTGTAATACGTTTCAAAGATTCATGATCAGAATGTATAACAAATTCTTTGGGCCATAAATAATGTTGCCATGTTTCTAAAGTCCGAACAAGAGCATATAATTCTTTATCATAAGTAGAATAATTCAGACTAGGCCCACTCAATTTTTCAGAAAAGTATGCAACGGGTTAGCCATCTTGTAATAACACACCTCCTAATCCAATTCCACTAGCATCACATTCAAGCTCAAAAGTCTTACTAAAATCAGGAAGTTGGAGTAAAGGAGCATGTGTCAACTTATCTTTCAATACTGTGAAGGCTTCTTCCTGTGCGGTACCCCAAACAAAAGGCACATCCTTCTTTGTAAGCTCATTGATAGGTGGAGCAATGGTGCTGAAATCTCTCACAAAACGCCTATAGAATCCAGCGAGGCCAAGAAAACTCCTCACTTGTGTGACCGTTTTGGGCTGCGGCCAACTCTCAATAGCTTCAATCTTGGCTTTATCAACTTCAATTCCCTGTGGAGTAACAACATAGCCAAGAAAAGATACTCGGTCGATGCAGAAGGTGCACGTCCCAAGGTTACCAAACAAACGTGCATCACGTAGAGCAATAAAAACAGCACGCAAAGGTTCCAAATGTTCCTCCAAAGATCTGCTATAAATCAGTATATCATCAAAATAGACTGATACGTCTCCAATGTATCTATAATTTTTGATTGCTCCATGCTACTTTATCTACTGTTTTGGACTACATTGGGCTTTATTTTCCACTTTTATATTATTTTTTGGACTAACCTATTAACCGGAGGCCCAGCCCGGAATTGCTTTTTTTTGCCTATTTCGGTGTTTCGAAGAAACAGAATATCAAACGGAGTCCAAACGGAATGAAACCTTTGGAAACGTGATTTTCTCACCGAACGTGATCCAGGGGACTTGGACCCTACTCCAAGGAATGAAAGAGGCGGTCACGAGGGTGGGGGGCGTGCCCCCCTGCCTCGTGGGCCCCCTGTTGCTCCACCAACGTACTCCTTCCTCCTATATATACCTACGTACCCCCAAATGACCAGAACAGGAGCCAAAAACCTAATTCCACCGCCGCAACTTCCTGTATCCACGAGATCCCATCTTGGGGCCTGTTAGGAGCTCACGGGAGGGCATCCACCACGGAGGGCTTCTACATCAACACCACAGCCCCTCCGATGAAGTGTGAGTAGTTTACTTCAGACCTTCGGGTCCATAGCTAGTAGCTAGATGGATTCTTCTCTCTTTTTGGATCTCAATACAATGTTCTCCCCCTCTCTCGTGGAGATCTATTCGATGTAACCTTCTTTTTGCGGTGTGTTTGTTGAGACCAATGAATTGTGGGTTTATGATCCAGCTTATCTATGAATAATATTTGAATCTTCTCTGAATTCTTTCATGTATGATTGAGTTATCTTTGCAAGTCTCTTTGAATTATCTGTTTGGTTTGGCCAACTAGATTGGTAGTTCTTGCAATGGGAGAAGTGCATAGCTTTGGGTTCAATCTTGTGGTGTCCTTACCCAATGACAGAAAGGGTTTCAAGGCACGTATTGTATTGTTGCCATCGAGGATAACAAGATGAGGTATTTATCATATTGCATGAATTTATTCCTCTACATCATGTCATCTTGCTTAAGGAGTTACTCTGTTTTTAACTTAATACTCTAGATGCATGCTGGATAGCGGTCGATGAGTGGAGTAAAAGTAGTAGATGCATAATCTTTTCGGTCTACTTGTCACGGACGTGATGCCTATATACATGATCATACCTAGATATACACATAACTATGCTCAATTCTGTCAATTGCTCAACAGTAATTTGTTCACCCACCGTAGAATACTTATGCTCTTGAGAGAAGCCACTAGTGAAACCTATGGCCCCGGGTCTATTCTCATCATATCAATCTCCATCACTTTAATACTTGCTTTGTTTTTACTTTTTACTTTGCATATCTATACCAAAAAAATACCAAAAATATTATATATCATCTCTATCATATCTCACTCTTGTAAGTGACCATGAAGGGATTGACAACCCCTAATCATGTTGGTTGCGAGTAGCTATCGTTTTGTGCAGGTACGAGGGACTTGTGTGTGGCCTCCTACTGGATTGATACCTTGGTTCTCAAAAACTGAGGGAAATACATACGCTACTTTGCTGCATCATCCTCTCATCTTCGGGGAAATCCAACGCAGTGCTCAAGAGGTAGCAAGAAGAATTTCTGGCGCCGTTGCCGGGGAGTCTACGCAAAAGTCAACATACCAAGTACCCATCACAATACCTATCTCTCGCATTACATTATCTGCCATTTGCCTCTCGTTTTCCTCTCCCCCACTTCACCCTTGCCATTTTATTCGCCCTCTCTTTCCTAATCTCCTCCTCTCTTTCCGTTGCCTTTTTCCCGTCTGTTTGTTTGCTCGTGTGTTGGATTGCTTGTTTGTCGCGATGGCTCAAGATGCTACCAAATTATGTGACTTCACCAATACCAATAATAATGATATCCTTAGCACTCCGATTGCTCCTCTTGCCAATGCTGAATCTTGTGAAATCAATACTGCTTTGTTGAATCTTGTTATGAAAGATCAATTCGCCGGCCTTCCTAGTGAAGATGCCGCTACTCATCTGAATAACCGTTGATTTATGTGATATGCAAAAGAAAAAGATGTTGATAATGATGTCATTAAATTGAAGCTATTTCCTTTTTCGCTTAGAGATCATGCTAAAGCGTGGTTTTCATCTTTGCCTAAAAATAGTATTGATTCTTGGAACAAGTGCAAAGATGCTTTTATCTCTAAGTATTTTCCTCCCGCAAGATCATCTCTCTTAGGAACGATATTATGAATTTTAAGCAACTTGATCATGAACATGTTGCACAAGCTTGGGAGAGAATGAAATTAATGATACGTAATTATCCTACTCATGGTTTGAACTTGTGGATGATTATACAAAAAATTTAGGCCGGATTGAATTTTGCTTCTAGAAATCTTTTAGATTCGGTCGCGGGAGGCACTTTTATGGAAATCACTTTAGGCGATGCTACTAAACTCCTAGATAATATTATGGTTAATTATTCTCAATGGTATACCGAAAGATCTACTAATAAAAAAGTGCATGCGATAGAAGAAATAAATGTTTTAAGTGGAAAGATGGATGAACTTATGAAATTATTTGCTACTAAGAGTGTTTCTTCTGATCCTAATGATCTGCCTTTGTCTACTTTGATTGAGAATAATAATGAATCTATGGATGTGAATTTTGTTGGTAATAATTATTTTGGTAACAACGCGTATAGAGGGAATTTTAATCCTAGGCCTTATCCTAGTAATCCTTCTAATAATTATGGAAATTCCTACAACAACTCTTATGGAAATTTTAATAATATGCCCTCTGAATTTGAGAGTAGTGTTAAAGAGTTTATGAATTCACAAAAGAATTTTAACGCTTTGCTTGAGGAGAAATTGCTTAAAGTTGATGATTTGGCTAGGAACGTTGATAGAATTTCTCTTGAGGTTGATTCTTTAAAGCTTAGATCTATTCCTCCTAAGCATGATATCAATGAGTCTCTCAAAGCTATGAGAATTTCCATTGATGAGTGCAAAGAAAGAACCGCTAGGATGCGTGCTTCCAAAGATGCCTTTATTAAAGCGTGTTCTTCCAATTCCTATGAAAATCAAGATGAAGATCAAAAAGTTATTGATGGGTCCCCTATTAAATCTTTGTTTTGCAATATGAATCTTGATGAAACTAAGTATGATCTTCCTTTACCTAAAAGGCATTCTAAGAATTCGGAGTTTTTAGATCTTGATGATGAAATTGATAAAAGTGGGATTGAAAAAAGTAAAAACCTAGATGTTGCTAAACCCACTATATTGGATCTCAAGGAATTTAATTATTAAAATTGCTCTTTAATTGATTTTATTTCCTTGTTGCAATCCGTGCTAAATTCTCCTCATGCTTATAGTCAAAATAAGGCCTTTACCGAACACATTGTTGATGCCTTGATGCAATCTTATGAAGAAATACTTGAGTTGAAGGTCTCCATCCCTAGAAAGCTCTATGATGAGTGGGAACCAACTATTTAAATTAAAATTAAATATCATGAGTTTAATTCCTTGTGTGATTTGGGTGCTAGTGTCTCTACTATTCCCAAAACTTTGTGTGATTTGCTAGATTTCCGTGACTTTGATGATTGCTCTCTAAACTTGCATCTTGCGGATTCCACTATTAAAAAGCCTATGGGAAGAATTAATGATGTTCTTATTGTTGCAAATAGGAATTATGTGCCCGTAGATTTTATCGTTCTTGATATAGATTGCAATCCTTCATGTCCTATTATTCTTGGTAGACCTTTCCTTAGAATGATTGGTGCAATTATTGATATGAAGGAAGGGAATATTAGATTCCAATTTCCATTAAAGAAAGGCATGGAACACTTTCCTAGAAATAAAATAAAATTACCATATGAATCTATCATGAGAGCCACTTATGGATTGCCTACCAAAGATGGCAATACCTAGATCTATCCTTGCTTTTATGCCTAGCTAGGGGCGTTAAAGGATAGCGCTTGTTGGGAGGCAACCCAATTTTACTTTTAGTTTTTTACTTTTTGTTTCTTTTTAGGAATAAATAATCCATCTAGCCTCTGTTTAGATGTGGTTTTATGTTTTAATTAGTGTTTGTGCCAAGCTAGACCTATTGGATCTTCTTGGATGATAGTTATTTGATCTTGCTGTAATTTCCAGAAACTTTGCGCTTAGTGCCCGAATTATTAAAAATCACAAGAACGTGATAAAATACTGATTCCAATTGCTGCTGATAAATAAACAAATTTTCCAGGTCGTCTAATTTTGGTAGATTTTTTGAGTTCCAGAAGTTTGCGTTAGTTACAGATTACTACAGACTGTTCTGTTTTTGACAGATTCTGTTTTGCGTGTGTTGTTTGGTTATTTTGGTGAATCTATGACTAGTAAAATAGTTTATAATCCATAGATAAGTTGGAATGCATTAGGTTTAACACCAATATAAATAAAGAATGAGTTCATTACAGTACCTTAAAGTAGTCTTTTGTTTTCTTTCTCTAACGGAGCTCACGAGATTTCTATTGAGTTTTGTGTTGTGAAGTTTTCAAGTTTTGGGTAAATTCTTTTGATGGATTATGGAACAAGGTGTGGCAAGAGCCTAATCTTGGGGATGCCCATGGAACCCCCAAGATAATCCAAGGACACCAAAAATTCAAAGCTTTGGGATGCCCCGGAAGGCATCCCCTCTTTCGTCTACTTCCATCGGTAATTTACTTGGAGCTATATTTTTATTCACCACATGATAAGTGTTTTGCTTGGAGCGTCTTGTATTATTTGTGCCTTTGCTTGTTAGTTTACCACAATCATCCTTGCTGTACACACCTTTTGGGAGAGCCATACATGAATTGGAATTTGATAGAATACTCTATGTGCTTCACTTATATCTTTTGAGCTTGATAGTTTTGCTCATAATGCTTCACTTATATCTTTTGAGCATGATAATTTTTGCTTTAGAGCTTCACTTAGATCTTTTAGAGCACGGTGGTGGATTTGTTTTAAAGAAACTATTGATCTCTCATGCTTCGCTTAGATTATTTTGAGAGTCGTTAATAGCATGGTAATTTGATTAATATTAATATACTTGGTATTCAAGATATGTGAAACTTTCTTTTGAGTGCGTTGAATACTAAGAAAAGTTTGATTCTTGATAATTGTTTTGAGATATGGAGGTGATAATATCAAAGTCGTGCTAGTTGAGTAGTTGTGAATTTGAGAAATGCTTGTGTTGAAGTTAGCAAGTCCCGTAGCATGCACGTATGGTTAAAGTTGTGTAACAAATTTGAAACATGAAGTGTACCGGCTTGTGCATCCTTATGAGTGGCGGTCGGGGACGAGCGATGGTCTTTTCCTACCAATCTATCCCCTAGGAGCATGCGCGTAGTACTTGATTTTGATGACTTCTAAATTTTTGCAATAAGTATATGAGTTCTTTTGACTAATGTTGAGTCCATGGATTATCGCACTTTTACCTTTCCGCCTTTGCTAGCCTCTTGATGCCGTGCATTGCCCTTTCTCACCTTGAGAGTTGGTGCAAACTTAGCGGTGCATCAAACCCGTGATATGATCGCTCTATCACACATAAACCTCCTTGTATCTTCCTCAAAACAGCCACCATACCTACCTATTATGGCATTTCCATAGCCATTCCGAGATATATTGCCATGCAACTTTCCACCGTTCCGTTCATTATCATCATGACATACTTTACTTTTGTCATATTGCCATTGCATGATCATGTAGTTGACATCGTATTTGTGGGAAAGCCACCATGCATTATTTTTTTCATACATGTCACTCTTGATTCATTGCACCATCCCGGTACACCGCTGGAGGAATTCATATAGAGTCATATCTTGTTCTAGTATCGAGTTGTAATCCTTATGTTGTAATCAATAGAAGTGTGATGATCATCATTATTAGAGCATTGCCCAAAAAAAGAGAAAGGCCAAAAATAAAAAAAAAGAAAGGCCCAAAAAATAAGAAAAGAAATAAAAAGGGCAATGTTACTATCTCTTTTTCCACACTTGTGCTTCAAAGTAGCACCTTGTTCTTCATGTAGTGAGTCTCATATATTGTGCTTCCAAGTAGCACCATGTTTTTCATATAGTGAGTCTCGTAAGTTGTCTTTTCATACTAGTGGGAATTTTTCGTTATAGAACTTGGCTTGTATATTCCTACGATGGGCTTCCTCAAATGCCCTAGGTCTTCATGAGCAAGCAAGTTGGATTCACACCCACTAGTTTTATTTTGTTAAGCACTCATAGCTCTAGTGCATCCGTTGCATGGCAATCCCTACTCCTCATGTTGACATCAATTGTTGGGCATCTCCATAGCCCGTTGATTATCCTCGTCAATGTGAGACTTTCTCCTTTTTTGTCTTCTCCACACAATCCCCATCATCATATTCTATTCCACCCATAGTGCTATATCCATGGCTCACGCTCATGTATTGCGTGAAGGTTGAAAAAGTTTGAGATTATTTAAGTACGAAACAATTGCTTGGCTTGTCATCGGGGGTATAGAAGTTGGGAACATCTTTGTGTGACGAAAATGAAGCATAGCCTAACTATATGATTTTGTAGGGATGAACTTTCGTTTACCATGCTATTTTGAGAAGACATGATTACCTTGATTAGTATGCTTGAAGTATTATTATCTTTATGTCAATATGAACTTTTGTCTTGAATCTTTCGGAGCTGAATATTCATACCACAATTAAGAAGTTTTACACTGAAATTATGCCAAATTATCACTCCGCATCAAAAATTCTCTTTTTATCATTTACCTACTCGAGGACGAGCAGGAATTAAGCTTGGGGATGCCTGATACGTCTCCAACGTATCTATAATTTTTGATTGCTCCATTCTACTTTATCTACTGTTTTGGACTATATTGGGCTTTATTTTCCACTTCTATATTATTTTTGAGACTAACCTATTAACCGGAGGCCCGACCCGAATTGCTGTTTTTGCCTATTTCAGTGTTTGAAGAAGCAGAATATCAAACGGAGTCCAAGCGGAATGAAACCTTGAAGCGTGATTTTCTCACGAGCGTGATCCAGGGACTTGAACCCTACTCCAAGGAACGAAGAGGCGGTCACGAGGGTGGGGCGCCCCTAGGGCACGCCCTCCCTCGTGGGCCCCTCGCCGCCCACCGTACTCCTTCCTCCTATATATACCTACATACCCCAAACGATCAGAACAGGAGCCAAAAACCTAATTCCACCGCCGCAACTTCCTATATCCACGAGATCCCATTTTGGGCATGTTCCGGAGCTCCGCCGGCGGGGGCATCGACCACAGAGGGCTTCTACATCAACACCATAGCCCCTCCGATGAAGTGTGAGTAGTTTACTTCAGACCTTCGGGTCCATAGCTAGTAGCTATATGGCTTCTTCTCTCTTTTTGGATCTCAATACAATGTTCTCCCCCTCTCTCATGGAGATCTATTCGATGTAACCTTCTTTTTGCGGTGTGTTTGTTGAGGCCGATGAATTGTGGGTTTAAGATCCAGCTTATCTATGAATAATATTTGAATCTTCTCTGAATTCTTTTATGTATGATTGAGTTATCTTTGCAAGTCTCTTTGAATTATCTGTTTGGTTTGGCCAACTAGATTGGTAGTTCTTGCAATGGGAGAAGTGCATATCTTTGGGTTCAATCTTGTGGTGTCCTTACCCAGTGATAGAAAGGGTTGCAAGGAACGTATTGTATTGTTGCCATCGAGGATAACAAGATGGGGTATTTATCATATTGCATGAATTTATTCCTCTACATCATGTCATCTTGCTTAAGGCGTTACTCTGTTTTTAATTTAATACTCTAGATGCATGCTGGATAGCGGTCGATGTGTGGAGTAATAGTAGTAGATGCAGAATCGTTTCGGTCTACTTGTCACGGACGTGATGCCTATATACATGATCATACCTAGATATACTCATAACTATGCTCAATTCTGTCAATTGCTCAACAGTAATTTGTTCACCCACCGTAGAATACTTATGCTCTTGAGAGAAGCCACTAGTGAAACCTATGGCCCCCGGGTCTATTCTCATCATATCAATCTCCATCACTTTAATACTTGCTTTGTTTTTACTTTGCCTTTTACTTTTTACTTTGCATCTCCATACCAAAAAAATACCAAAAATATTATCTATCATCTCTATCAGATCTCACTCTCGTAAGTGAGCGTGAAGGGATTGACAATCCCTAATCGCGTTGGTCGCGAGTAGCTATCGTTTTGTGCAGGTACAAGGGACTTGTGCATGGCCTCCTACTGGATTGATACCTTGGTTCTCAAAAACTGAGGGAAATACTTACGCTACTTTGCTGCATCATCCTCTCCTCTTCAGGGAAATCCAACGCAGTGCTCAAGAGGTAGCATAGACTACCACAAATCATCCAATGAAAGCACGTAAAACTTCGTTCATTAGTCTCATGAAAGTACTAGGTGCATTAGTTAACCCAAAAGGCATGACTAACCACTCATATAAACCAAACTTAGTTTTAAATGCTGTTTTCCATTCATCTCCCGATTTCATATGAATTTGATGGTATCCACTACGCAAATCAACTTTGGAGAAAATTGTAGAGCCACTCAATTCATCAAGCATATCATCTAGCCTAGGAATAGGATGACGATAACGAATAGTAATATTATTAATGCCTCTACAATCAACACACATACGCGATGTACCATCCTTTTTAGGCACTAGTATAATAGGAACAACACAAGGACTAAGAGATTCGCGTATGTAACCTTTGTCGAGCAGCTCCTATACTTGATGCATAATCTCTTTCGTCTCCTCTGGATTGGTACGGTATGCTGCACGATTGGGTAGCGATGCACCGGGAATTAAGTCAATTTGATGCTCAATCCCTCGAATAGGTGGTAATCCCGGTGGCACGTCTTGTGGGAAGACGTCAGCGAACTCCTGCAAAATGTTAGTGACAGCAGGGGGCAAAGAGGAAGGCACGTCCTCGAATGAAAATAATGCCTCTTTGCACATAAAAGCATAGCAAACGGATTTGCTAAAATCTAGCTGATCAATATCAGATTTTGTGGCAAGTAAACATGCACTTTTCAATTTAATTTCAGAAGCAACACTAGATGGTTTATTATTAGGTTTCATTTGTTGCTCAAATTCTTTTGCCACAATCTAATTTTCACTCTTATTTTTCTCCTGTTTTTCTTTATTAGCTCTATTAATATCATCTTTCAAAATAGATTCCGGAGTAATAGGAAGCAAAGTAATATTGCTATCCTTATGAACAAGAGTATACTGATTATTTCTACCATGGTGTACAGAATTTTTATCAAATTTCCATGGTCTACCAAGTAATAAGGAACATGCTTGCATGGGTACCACATCACAATCAACATAATCAGCATATGTAGAGATACTGAAATGCACACGAATAGTACGTGTTACCTTAACCTTGCCGTTGTTGTTGAACCATTGGATGTAGTAAGGATGTGGATGTGGTCTTGTGGTGAGAGATAGCTTCTCCACCATCTCCATGCTAGCCAAGTTGTTACAGCTCCCTCCATCTATGATGGCCTTGAATGAGCGTTCCTTCACAACTCCCTTTGTATGGAACAAATTATGCCTCTGATTTTGCTCAGCTTGTGTGACCTGCACACTCAAAACATGTTGAGCAACTAAACATTCATACCTGTCAGCATCTTCAGGAGCCTTGTATTGCATCTCATGATCAGGATTATCTCCATCGTGTTCTTCACGTGTAATAAGAGCCAAAGTCTCCTCATCATAGTTACTAGCGGACTCATACCCACCATCCTCAGTAGTAATCATCACACGCTGAGATTTGCATTCTCTCGCCAAATGTCCTCTTCCCTTACAACGACGACAAATAATATCACTTGTGTGCCCTGTTGATGCCATGGAAGAAGAAGAGCTCTATGCAGGCCCGACAGGTGTGCTCTTGGTAGAGAGTGGTGGTTGTGCCTGCTTTCTTGTATCACGGCTGGAGGTGGCACCTGATGGAACTGCTGGTGTAGTGGAAGTAGAGGATGCATGTGGTGTCCATGATGAAGATCGACCTGCAGAAAAGTTAGTTCGCGCCAATGCCTGTCTATCCTGCACTTCACGTTCAGCTTTACAAGCAAGATGGAATAAACGAGTGATATTATTATACTCCTTATACTCTACAATGGTCTGAATCTCTCTATTTAATCCACTCATAAAACGTGCAATCATAGCTTCATTCTCCTCAACAATACCACATCTAATCATGCCAGTTTGTAATTCCTGATAATATTCTTCTACAGAATTTTTTCCTTGTCTTAAACGCTGCAAATTTTGAATTAATTCACGTTGATAATATGGTGGAACCCAACGAGTACGCATATCAGTTTTCAAAGCAGCCCAAGTAGCTGGAATAGGATATAATCTACAATGTTCAGACCACCAAACACATGCAAAGCTAGTGAAAGCACAAACAATGAGCAGAACCGTCTCTCCTCGGGATATTGTAAAAATGTAAATCGTTGTTCAGTTTCTAAATCCCAAGTAAGATATATATCAGGAACATATCTACCCTCAAATGGTGGAATATTCAATTTCAGTTTAGGGAGAAGGTCATCATCTCGTACCTGAGGGGGAGCCCTACCATTGCCATTATTTGCATGTGGATGACCTGGTGGTTGTGGTGCTGGTGGTTGCACGTAGTTCTGATTTTTATCAACCTCATCCTCGTAATATCCCGCATAATCATCCTCCTCTGCATCAACAGCAGGAGCCACAGAAGTATCAACAGCAGCAGCAACAGTTTGGCCAAGCGCAAGAGGGACACGGCTCGCTCGGCGGAGTGCTGTTTCACGACATGGAGGTAGTCGTCGTTGTTGTTGTTGTAGAGGTGCGTTAGGTGCAGCCGTGGTGGTGGTGGAAGACGCACGAGCAATTCATTAAACTTGTTATCGAGCTTTGTTTCGAACGCCTTCTCAATGCCATCTATCTTCTCCATGGCCTCTTCAAATCTATTTAGCACATCTTCCACCTGTCCACTCATCATTTGCTGAAACTTATCATGTAACTCTTTGTTTGTCATGTTCTCCCAGTCAGTCTTGTCGGCTTGTGATCCTGTCATGGTTAGCAGCAATAGAAACACACAAGAATATGATCCTATAGACTACTAGGAAGTGGTGGGGATGGTGTGGTGGACAGTCACAAATCCGTCAAGCAAATCTCAAATTCTTACCAGTTCTTACCTAGCAGCAGGTGGTGACCAGCAACCGTTGTAGTCAAAACTCTCAAAGCTTGGATAGAGCGATTACCAGGGAGAGTCACGCACAACGTAGATGTATATGGAGTTGACAAGGCTTATAATATAGCAGCAAAAAGGGTCAGCAATAATCAATTCAGATATGCAAAGTTGAATAAACGCTCAACGACGGTACTGTGCTAGTCCTAGGCTAGACCGTACTAGAGACGCGAGCCTAGAACACTAATAAAGTCACGGCGCTACACGTAAACAAGGGAAAAGCACACTCTGGATTTTTTTCGCTATGTTTTTTTGCGTTCCTCTTTTTTTTGCAAAAAATCACTATAATGGCGAGTGTCTCAAAACTCTTCCCAGGTCAAACTGACAGGATGGGCACGAAATTTGTTTTGACTTTTTTTTTGGAAATCAGGGCAGCGATGACGAAAAAGTGCGACAAAAAAATCACTATGATGGCACATGGCTCAAAAGACTCAGAAAAGCCTAAAAACAGGATAGGGAAAATATATTTTCGGCTCCCAAAATTTTGGCCTAAAAACTGCCCGGGGGTCTCCAGACTTTTTTTTTTGAAACCTACTCAGGCAAGGAAACACGAATCGGAAATTAGACGGATCTTGAAAACAAACCTAATATGAAAGTAACTCAGATTGGTGGTGGATATATGGTGGTAGGATATAGCAGCGGTGGTAGTATATGGATACGGATTGGTGGTGGTATATGGATACGGATTGGTGGTGGTATATGGATACGAATTGGTGATGGTATATGGAGATGGATTGGCGGCAGATAAGCGGTGGTGGTAGATGGCAGGGGCGATGATGATGGTGCGCCGGCGACGTGACAACTTATGACCAGAACTCGAAACTCTAAAAGACTAGACTCTAAGACCAGCAACTAGACACGACGATGCAACCACAAACTCAACAAAGCCAAATACTGAAAAGACTATGCCAAGGCTCAGACTGGTTAGGATATGATGAACTAACCCTAATTTTATTTTTGGCTTTTTTGTGGACTGTAGGTATGAAGAACAGACTCAATCTAAACTACGAAAAACTGGAAAATCTCACCGAGCAACCTGGAAAGCTGATACCATTTGATAGAAGCAAAGGTGTCCCGTCTTTCGATGAGATGGTGGCAATCGTTTTGGAGGAAGTCGACTTTGACGATCCGACTACGAACGTGCGAGGACGTCGCACCTTAGCAATCACTAAACCAACTCCGAGAGGTTATTAACCATGCCGGAGCACGGTCAACCTGACCACGAAGGTCTGTTTCCTGCAGGCAAACGAAGAACAAGCAAGAAACTAAGATTGCAATCTGGATATTGCGAATATAAGAGGAAAGTTTATTGATCAAAGCTGGGATTCTGTGACGCCTTTGTCTGGTCGTTGAACACAAACGAAGTACGCGAAGTTGCAGCTATGGCGAACTTTAATCTAAACAAAACCCAAAGTCTAAACGATGCCCTAAGGGCTGTATATATGGAGGAGAGAGGGGGAAATTTCGTGGCCCTTGGAGGAGGGGTCCGAAATCAACCTTAACTCTTGTTTCCCCACACATACGGACTCTAAAAACTGCGTATAATCAAGTATTTCGAAATTACATTGGCCTGGCCCAAAAATAAGGTGACGCATCACCTAAAATAGCCTCTGGACGAAATTTATGAAGTGGTATCTTGTATATTTCGTCCAAGGCTTCATGCACTCATTATGGTGGCTTCAAAGTCCTGGAATCATCACTTGTAACTCCGTTCTTGTTCCCCTTGCGCATGCCGTCATATCCATGCTTGAACTTGCTCCAAGGTTCATCTTTCTTGTCCAAGCTAGGCCCGTCATTTGTAAGAAAAACAAATGTACTCAATTTAGGCAGCATCATATTCTCATGAACATTAGAATCGTTACCAAGAAACGGAAGTACCTGATAATTCAATTGGCGTGCGCGAGCTCTAGTAATTGGTCCAGTAGGTATAGCAGCAGGGGCTGTGGGTGTAAGAATGGTATTGATGTCCTCATCAGAGATGGAAACCATTGCTGCCAACTGGATGGCCGGCAGGCAGCCGGAGGACGACGACGTCCCAATGGAGAACATGGTAGTCGACGATCCGGCGCCAACCCCCTCCTCCGCGCCATCCTCGCTGGTGCATTGCACCATGACCATCGGCGAGGCCCGTGCCCATTATATGGACACTGTGAGGCAGAAGCATGAGGAGCAGTTCCTGGAGGCGCAGGCCGACACCGCCTACAACCACCATCTCCGCCAGGAGCACCTACAGGCGGAGGAGCAGATCGCCGTGGACCGGGCGGAGCAGGAGGCGCTGCTTGACTCGTACCGCTCCGCTTGCGAGGGCCGCCTCGAGCACTGGCGGTACCGCATGCGGGTGGCGGAGGCTGCGACTGCCTACAAAGAGGCGATGAAGCGGCCAAGGCGTTGTTTGGCGAGACTGAGGACGAGGCAGAGGACAATGCCAGCGCCGACGAGTCCCTGCTCCGCTGGCGTCGACGAGGCCCTGCTCCGCCGAGGCCCCGCGGCGCCAACAACGAGGCGGAGGACACCGCCGGCTCCACCGAGGCCCCACCCTCCCGTCAACGAGGGGAAGGATTTTCCCCCGCTCTGCCGAGGCGCCGCCCGCCAACAATGAGATATAGGACATCGCCGGCTCCGCCGAGGCCCCACCGCGCTGCCAACAAGGCTGCGCCACACAGAAAACGAGGAAGAGTAGAACACGGTAGGTCGCCGCCGCTCGGGTCCAAGTAAGGCCACCGCTGCTACCCTCCGGTTGCTGGCACTGAGCTGTACATCATGGAGCAATTCTATGATTATAGGATGATTGAAGAGCGCTTCGTGGTGAGCAAGCTCATGAGATACAATTATTTGCTAGAGAACTTGAGCACTTCAGTTGTATGCTACCGGACAAGTTTGTTGTCGGAGGTATCATCACTAAGCTTCCTCCTTCGTGGATCTCATTGGAACTCTTGATGTGGAAGAAAAAGGCGAGAGCGAAGGACACACGTGCTCGAGGAATTGAGGGAGGATCTAGTGCCAATCTAGTACAGAAGAAGAACTTGCAGCCCCACAAGTTCAAGAACAAGGGAAAGTTTGATGGTAAAGCAAAGTTTGAAGGGAAGAACAAGGTTGTGCAACACACGAACTTCAAGAAGAAGAATGACAAGAATAAAGGTGTTTGTCATGTGGGGATCCTGATCATTGGGCTCCTAGTTACCCTAATCGCTATGACAAGCTAGGCGGGTTGACCACTTATGACCGGTTAGCTTCTTGGCGGTGACATGGAGTCAGAGAGCTATGTTGGAGAAGGACGCTGCTTCTACTTAACTGCTGGTGTAGTTGGCTGACTGACACGTCGGCCCAACAGGCATCTGGGCCACATGTCTGTTACGCAACTGCACCTGCAGTTAAGTCACTAAAGCTTCTGTTCGGCTCAGCCGAACACAGGTGGGTAGCTTCGGTAAATTAATTATACCTTCAACGCACCCCTTTTTAGTTGAAGAATGTATGAAATGTAATGAAATCCGGCATGTTTATATGAAATCCGCCCGTGTATGAATGAATTTATTTTGATTAGTTTGAATTCTTGTAGCACTGGCATTGGATGAACATGCAAAACAATACGTACTAGCATTATTCCCAGGGTGATCACCTCGTTTGCAGCAGTTTCACATGTACTCCCTCCGGTCCTTTCTAGTCTGCATACAAGTTTTGTCTGCAGTCAAAGTATCTCTACTTTGAACAATCTTATAGAAAAAAGTATGCACTTTCACAATGTGCGAAGTAAAAAGGAACAGAAGGAGTACAAAGAGTTTGAAAAGCTTTTTATCATTCCTGTACATTGCAATCACAGCGATTCACATGTCATAGAGAACATTCAAAACAATTGATGATTATGCATCTCAGCGATTCACATATCAGAGCCAATATTTACTTCACAACTAAAGAATAAAGAGAAAAAATGGATCGGCGCTGCTGACAGCAAAGGGCGTCCCATTCGAAAATATCAAACACATGTCTTCTTGCTAAAATCAATGAGCAAAATTTGACAAGGTTTTCCCATTCCAAAATATCAAATGCCTACGATTGTGGAATTGGAAGGGTTTGCCATCAGTTTGGACATTGACATGGCACCTCATGCTAGATAAACCAGCTGTTCTTTTTGTGCAGTTCCACCAAAATCACCAAATTCGCGCGTAGCTTGTATGATTTCGCCCTTATATGTTGCAACGCCTTGAACTTATCGGCACCTCCTTTCTTGTGGTGGAAATGAATGATTCGTGTATTCATGAACATTTTGTGCAGTTCCCATTGAAATCAAGCTGAGCACCCCTGTTTGCACAAATACAAAAAAATGGATTAGTATAAAGCAAACTGTACTATGAATTGACAATTTAAACAGGCACCTACATTGTCCATGTAGAGCACACTTTTACAAAAATGGAACTCACCAGAAAGAATCCTAGAACAACATTGTACTCGCACATCACAGCAAGAAAATGGAGATTTGTCAGTCCTTCTGACCTGAGTTAGTTTGGTCTTGTGGGGGGTAATGTAACCATCCTTCAAGTGCTCCTTCTGATGAGAAGATAGACATGGCTTCTTCATCCTGGCATAATCGGAACTAGTCACTTCACATACACCATATTCTTCTTCAGAGGAGGATGATCCTGTTGTGCAAAGACAAGAGGATAACTAAATGCTAGCATCCCCGTTTGCTCGAAAAAAGGAAAGGAAATATTTAAAACATCACAGATGAAGCACTTCTCAAGGACAATACCACTTTTTGATGGCAGTATCTAAACAGTAGCACAACACCCATAGAGATGACAAAGCTCAATCATACGGATGAAATCAGTGGGCGAGTACCAACCTTTGTCAGGAGGCTTATTGTTTAGAGCATACAGATGAAGCACTTCTCCTGAACCATCTGTTGCTATCTACTGTGGTGGCCATGCTTACTATATACTCCTCGATTAGATTAATGTTTCCAACATCTTCTTGTGTAGTTCCACTAAAATATATGGTACCTTCAAAGAAGATTCCTGTTTGCACAAGTAGAGATAATTATGTATTACATTAAGAGTGGCATCAAATCAGTGGCGAAAAAATTGCTCGTTCTAGCCATAGCAATAAATTAAGATGCAAAACTATATCATTACTTGTGTCATCATAGTTCCGGTGCTTCATTACAGCACCAAGAGTTGATTTTTATTTTTCTTCTGCTTGTTCTTCCCCTTCATCACTTGGTTCAATAACAGACAAGCTTCACCTTCAATGTAAGATTTGGCATGTCAATTAGGTTGCACAAGTATAGCACTGAACAACGACATTAATTTTCTGATGAAAGTGGCAAAATACAGGCCAACAGTTGTGAAATACCCTTATCTTACCTCAATGGGATATTACGGTGCACATACAGATTGGAAGTCCTGTCTCCATTTGTGCAGTTCACTAAAATCAAGCAACATTACCGTACAAGTAGCACACCATATGAAAGCACACTGCAGAATCATGTGAAAGAAGGCTAGTACTAACCTCTCATGACGCTGAATTCAAACAACTCACAATAAGAAGATCTGAACCAAATTTGCCAACACAGATAGGAAGTAAGATCTCCTCTTGTGCAGTTCCACTAAGATCAAGCAATCAAGCAACGTTGTCGGTGTGACATTTTGGTTGAACTGCATAAAACACTCTTAAAACAAAAGTGTTTTGAGCAGTGCAACAAAAGGTCACAATGGCAACGAGGTGAAGTAGATAACCCTGTTTACACAGAGGTGCAAAGGAAACAACTAGTGGTTAATAACGGTGGATGACACAGAAGCCAACAAAAAGAGGCATCTACCTTATCTAAATGGGAAAGAAAGAAAGACAGTAGCATTTCTCAACAATGGCATTGATTTATATTAACAGAGAGATTATATTAACAATAAAATTTGTTAAACATGTAATTTGCTTTTAACTGTGGCATTGCATCAATTTTCCAGCGGCATTATTAGAGGGTGTTTGTTTACAGGGATAGCCAGTCTGTACTAGTACTTTCCCCATTTCCTTTCCTCTATGAACCACGTCCTAGATTTATGCTATACAACTTTCCCCACTACTTTCCCCCATTCCTGTCCTCTTTGAACCACGTCTTAGATTCATGCGATACAACTTTCCCCACTACTTTCCCCCTTCCTTTCCTTTTTGAACCATGTCCTAGATTCATGCTATACTACTTTTCCCACTACTTTCCCCCATTCCTTTCCTCTTTGAACCACGTCCTAGATTCATGGTATAGAACTTTCCCCGCTACTTTCCTGTTTGATCCAACACCTAGATTCGAGTGCTGAAGCGGAAAAAGCCACAAGCAGCTGGAGCAATGCATGTGGAATAAGTAAATTATACCTTAAGGTTCTAGGGGTGTGGTTTGGTAGGTGACCGGAGGCCATTCGACCCACACTATGTACGGCGGCAAAGAAGAAGGGGTCGGAGGCCCTCCCGCGCCGCCGCTGGGTGAAAGTGAACAGCTGCGCCGGTAGTGGATTCCCTCCCTCGCTGATGGCGACAGCGTTAAGCCTCCTTTTCTTCCCGGCGGACGGATCCTGCCATCTCTTTGACCAGCAGTGAGGGGGGAGAGAGAGAGGCCAGCGAAGTCTTGTTTAGATCTGGAGAGGGTGAGAGAGTGTGAAGAGAGCAACTACAAGCAGACCAGCAGTGAGGGGAGAGAGAGAGAGGCCAACGAAGTCTTGTTTAGATCTGGATAGGGTGAGGGAGTGTGAAGAGAACAACTACGAGCGCTGAGGCTCCAGCGTGTATATATATACTGGAGAGAGTGTGAAGAGTGCAAACCCTAGAAAACAAGCGTCGACGCTGCAGCTTATACGTGATGAGGTGATTATTCGTAGGATGAATTAACACCTAGACGGAGGGAGTACTACTCCTCAGTCCAGGTTTGATGGAATATTCGTCACCTCTTCTCTTCTTGTACATACTCCATTTGTATCTCACTTCACAGGCAACCCTTTTCATACGATTTTCCTATTCTATGAACCTGTGTGTGCGTGTGCGTGTGTGTGTTTAACAGCATGTGTGTGTTAGAGGGAGCGACAGATCGACCTACTCCTATAGAGAGATGGTGTGTAGTGTATGATTTTAGCCGTGAGAGTCGGTGCATCCTCTCGTTTTCGGGCGTCCGGTAGGGACAGGCGGACAGCTGCCACGCCCGCTCCTGACCAGACTGGCCCACCCAAAGCCCCTCCATCGCCCGCTCGCGCTTCCCGCCTGAAACGGTCAGTGCTGCTCCAAAGAATCGGTGCCGCATTCATGCCCGGGCAGAGCGGACGCGACCTCTCGCTGGCGCCTGCGTTGAAGGGAGAAGCGGATTCAAGAGTGATGGTTGCTTCGTCCGTCCAACTTACTGCTGAGTCTATGTGATTTGACGGCTCATTGGTCATTATTACTAAGGTGGTAGGACTGCTGGATGTCCCACGCTTTCGGCGAAAGGAGGTACTACTAGATTAAAATTTTCTCCATTCTTACGGCGGACATGTCGGATTACGGGTTCCGGCAGACCCTTAAGGTTCGAACTCTGGGGTGCGCACGGAGATCCAACCCTCCACTGTCTCGTACCTCGCCGAATCGCAGGGACGTAAACTACTAACAAGAACAACACAAGAGACGCGAGATTTATACTAGTTCGGGCCACCGTTGTGGTGTAATACCCTACTCTAGTTTGTGGTGTGTGGATTGCCTCCGGGGCTGATGAAGAATAGTACAGGGAAGAACAGCCTCGTGAGGGTCTGTTCTTGGTGGGTGTGATGAACTACTAAGTGGTATCCCGTCGCTCTAGCCTAAGGAGCGGGTTTCTCTCTCTCTTTCTGGATTCTGAATGCTCGATCCTTCGTCCCCTCTTCTATGGTGGCTAGCTCTACTTATATAGACGAAGGCCCTGGGCCTCTTCCCAAATATTGGCGGGAAGGCGCCAACAATTAGCCATTTGAAGGGGAACAGCGGGTACACTTATCGACTAAAGTTGGTCCTCGCTTTGCCAAAGGCTCTGGTGATGGCCTTTGCTTGGGCTCCATGATGACTGCATTCCAGCCGTTGGGGCTGGTCTTGGTCTTGTTGCACCAAGCGGATGCCTTTGCTTGATGCTCTTGCTGCGCTTGCCCCTTTGCACCAAAGAGGAAAGGAGGGCGCTGCTGTGGCTGGCGCCCGGCTGGCGCCCTTGGTCTTCATGGCTTGCGTCACGGGCACCTCGCGAGTACCCGCCTTGAGCTCTCCGCCTCCTCATGAGCCAGCTGGCGAGCCCCCTTTGAGAAGCTCTTGGTCGTCCACCCCATGAGGCTTGGCCCCTCGCGAGGGTCTTGAGCTTGCGTTGATGAAGATGGGCCGTCCTGGGCCTCCTTTGAGCCACGCCGCAGGCGCAGGCGAGCAACTCAGGGACCCCGTTCCCGAAACGCCGTCGATAGCCCATGGCCACAGCGCCCGGACTTGGCCGTGCACATAGGCGAAAGGGCAAGTGTGAAGCGTTGTGGGCCCTAACAGCCTGCGACCTTGGGCGCCGCGTGGCGGTTGATTGGACGTGGGCGCCTTCTCAACCGCGCGGGTTGATAATAGAGCGGCATCTTCCTTGCCTCCTTTACTCTCTCCAGTTGCTACTCAGATCCCCTTTCTTGCGCCTCTCCTCCCTGCTTCCAAGACCTTCAGATCCACTCCGCCTTCGTGCCCTAGCCAGCCATGGCTCCTCGTCAAACCCCAGCCGGAGCCTGGTACTCTCCTGCCTTGGACCCGCCGAATGTGTTAGCGGTGAGCCTTGCCCTGATGCGCCGGCTGGTGGAGGTGCAGGGCGTCAATGGGACGGCGGTGTTCAAGGCCGGCTCCTCCGCCCCTGAGGGTCGGGGGAGTACCTTCTACCCGTTCTTCGCGGGCGCCATCATTGCTAGTCTAGCGCCTCCTTTCTCTGAGTTCTTCTTCTCCGTCCTTCGCCATTACAACATTCATGCTCTGCACCTTCATCCCAACTCCGTCCTTATTCTGGCAATCTTCTCCTATTATTGTGAGGCCCAGGTCGGGGTGAAGCCCTCGGTGGCCTTGCTGCGCCACTACTTCTTCCTCCGATTCTCCCGTGGTCCCGTCTCAGGCGTCTGTGAGCTTACGTCGCATCTGGCGGAGCCATTGCCATTCAAACACTGGGAAGCGGATTGAGGGCTTCAGGAGCAAGTGGGTCTTGGTGGATCCGGGCGGATCCACCCGGCTGATCCTGCCCATGGAGCCCTTGAGAGTTCCGACGGATGGTCCCGGCGAAGCTTCGGGATCCTCATGTGGCTAGTCTTTGGAGAGGATGGATGCAGATCTGAAGCCGACGATCTTGGCGGGCGAGGCTGACCGGTCGTCGTTCTTGAGGAGTTCTGGAGCACCAACTGGCTCCGCCGCGATGCTTCGCTTCGATGTGGAGGCCTAACCCGAGCCCGTGGCCTGGCGGCGAGGATCTGGTGACAGTCCTCCAGTCCTTGGTAGGGGTGATGTGGCGAGGCCGGGCGCCCAGCGCCCTGTTCCTTCAAGCGAGATTGGGAGCAGGTTGTGGGGTCCATGCCCGCCTTCAATGGGGGCGGGCTCGTGCCCGGAGGCTCTGGAGGACTGGTGGGCGTGTCCTCTTCGACTCGGCGAGAGGTGGAGGAAAGGAGCAGGAGAGGGGTTGACTCGGGGCGAGTCAAGGGCTCCCTCCTGCGGCGCAGGCCCGTGTTCTCCGCCTCCCGAGTGGCGGCGATGAAGATGAGGATGGGCGGGGGCGAAGCCTGCCCGATCCCGAAGAAGGACAGGACGGGCTGGTCCCAGCTGGTCCGCCCGGCCCCAGGCGATCAGCGGACGCGTCTCCGCTCTGGTCCCTTTGAAGCTGATCCTGCAGCCGGCTCTCGGGCTTCAAGTATGGCCGGAGGCTGCTCGAGTCCGCCTGCGATGACCTGTAAGTGCCTGCTTCCTGTCTTGATTATTGCCTTGTCGATGAGACCTGATGTCCATGCTCTTGGTCATTTGGCGCCGCGCGAAAGAAGCTGAAGGGGCTCTGAGACCCGTCCGTGGTGGTGCCTTTGCCGAAAAGGAAGATGACCCGACGCCTTGAGCTTCTCTGCCGGGCGCCCCCATGAGGTTCGGCTGAGCCCGCTGGGCGCTGCCTCCACCGTTGCCGTGGCGCCGCTGGTTCCGCCTCAGGGCGCAGTGGTTACACCGCCGCCAACTCCTCCTACTCCGTCGACTGCTGTCTCCCCGACTCCTCCCACGGTCCTGGACCGCGCTGCCGCTGAGCTGGACAGGCTGCGGCAGGATCTTCTGGGTACCGACCCTCGCTTGGTGGCCGGGCGCTTGGAGCTGGCCTCTGGCTGGATTCGTGCGGCGCCCGATTCGGGCGGCGCTGGTCCGAGCCGGCGGCTTGTGACGAGGAGAAGCAGGCTGTTGTGGCGAAGGTAGCCAGCGATGCTGCCCTGGGGGAGGCAGCCAGCATCCATGGTCGCTGCGAAACGCTGGAGGACGATCTGAAGGGCCTGCAGAACCAGCTCGCCGAGGAGGCCCGCCTCCGCCAGAGCAGGAGGAAGGCATGAAGGCTCGCGAGGCAGCCATCAGGACCGGGAGGCCAAGCTGAAGAAGCGCCGCGACCGTCTTGACGTCTTTGGGGTAGGGCTGGAGGCGAGGAAGGTCGAGCTGGGCGCCAAGCGCGGGTTACGGCTGAAGACCGCGTGGCCTTCATGGATATGGAGGTGAAGGCTCGTGTCTGCTTGAGGAGCTTTATGACAGCGGCCTAGAGAGCCTTGGCGGCGCGGAGGGCGGCCCCGCCAAGCTGCTTCCCTTCACGATCCGCTCTTGAAGATGTCTCCCTTGGTCTTGGCCCCCGGGTGAGGCCGAGGCGCTGGTCTTGTCTTCTGCGGCAGCGCGGATCCTCACCCACATCTATCTTCGCGATCCCAGCGTCGACATGGACAACCTCTTTGGAGCGGTGGCGGCGAGCACGCAGCTGCCATCTTGCCGAGGCTGTGAAGGGCCGCGCGGAGGCTCTGTTGGGGAAGTTTCGGGCCTTCAGCACCAAGCCGAAGCAAGGCTCCGCCGGCCCTGCTGCTTCACGAGGCGAGCCCACTCCGTGCAGCTCCACCGCCGACAAGTGACTCCGCTGCGGCTCCTGTCTTGCTTTTAATTCCTGCACATGTATCATGCCTCGAGGAGGCGTTTAAACTTGCGTTTGGTACTACGATAACAGTGTGGACTGTAATATTTTCTTTTGAATTCCTTGAAATTTGTGCTTCCTACTTGTTTATGTTCTACGACGGCAGAGCCCGGCCCCGCGCATACCTCAGCCGCCGTTAGCCCCGACCGGAAACCAGGACGGGACCAAGGAGTGAGGGGCTACGTGACAAGTTAGGCTCTGAGTCGCGATGCTCGGAGTCCCCTTAGCGCCTGAACAGCAAGTAGGGAGGTGGCGTGGCGGATCCACCGTTCTCGTCTGCGAGCCCGGCCCGCGCATACCCCAACCGCCGTTAGCCTTCGGAACTAAGGGGTGAGGGCTACGTGACCGATTAGGCTCTGAGTCGCGATGCTCGAGAGTCCCCTTGGCGCTCAAGCGGCATCGTACCTTGGCTCCGCTCGGGGAGTGGCGTCTGACGAACCAGGCCGAGGGGCTGGCTGGGTGGCGTGCATCTGGGCGTGACCAGGCGCAGCCCGTGCCCAGCCCTCGCGGGCGCTCGAGGAGGCGTTGCAGACGAGGCCGGACTTGAGCTCTGGGCTCCACGAGGTTGATCGACCGGAGGCCACCCTCGATTGTTTATCACCAGCGCGGACATAAGCGCTTCGCATGCGTCTGAGCATAGCTGCTCCTCGGCGATGTCGTCGGCCAGCGCGGAGCATGGTGCTTCCTTTGGAGCGTGGGAGGGCTCCCCTCGGGAGGAGCCACCGGGCGTATCTGCCACACCACGACACGTGGCTGGCACGGTAGGGCTAGGCGAGGTGTGTCTGGGCACCCGTGAGCCAGTAGCGGGACTCACGAGGCCCTACCTCAAGGCGGGTTGCGCTGGCTCGGGCCTTATCTTGAGTGTGTTCTGCAAAATTGGCGGATGCGGTGCTCTCGTCTTGGTCCGGCTCTCGGGCTGGTCTCTACCGTCGTTGGCAAGCCGGTCGCGATGCCATGGACAAGACCCGAGGGTGAGGGCGGAGAGCCGGTAGGAGCCACGAGTCGCGATGCTCGGCACCCCCTTTAACGCGCAAGCTAGGTTAGATGGCGCAACTCTCGTCCTCGGGTCCGGCTCTCGGGCTGGTCTCTACCGTCATTGGCAAGCCGGTCGCGATGCCGTGGACAAGACTAGAGGGTGAGGGCGGAGGCCGGTAGGAGCCTGAGTCGCGATGCTCAGGCACCCCCTTTAGCGCTCAAGCTGGGTCGACGCAACAACTCTCGTCTTTTGGTCCCGGCTCTCGGGCTGGTCTCTACCGTCATTTGGCAAGCCGGTCGCGATGCCATGGACAAGACCAGAGGGTGAGGGCGAAGAGCGGTAGGAGCCACGAGTCGCGATGCTCGGGCACCCCACCTTTACGCGCATAATCTGGATTGGATGGCGCAACTCGTCCTCGGGTCCGGCTCTCGGGCTGGTCTCTACCGTCGTTGGCAAGCTAGGTCGCGATGCCATGGACAAGACCGGAGGTGAGGGCGGAGAGCCGGTAGGAGCCTTGAGTCGTGATGCTCAGGCACCCCCCCTTTAACGCGCAAGCTGGGTCAGACGCGGCAACTCTCGTCTTGGTCCCGGCTCTCGGGTTGGTCTCCACCATCATTTGGCAAGCCAGGTCGCGATGCCATGGACAAGACCGAGAAGGTGAGGGCGGAGGCGGTAGGAGCCCTGAGTCGCGATGCTCGGGCACCCCCTTTAACGCGCAAGCTGGATTGGATGATAAAACTCTCGTCCTCGGGTCCGGCTCTTGGGCTGGTCTCTCTGATCCAGCGGCAAGCCAGGTCGCGATGCCATGGACAAGACCAGAGGATGAGGGCGGAGAGCGGTAGGAGCCCCTGAGTCGCGATGCTCGGGCACCCCCTTTAACGTGCAAGATTTCGCAACCGGAGAAGGCACCAAATAACAAGCATGGTGGAGCGAGAGCATAATCCTAAGGAAAA
This sequence comes from Aegilops longissima, assembly GCA_021605205.1. Classification (NCBI taxonomy): domain Eukaryota; kingdom Viridiplantae; phylum Streptophyta; class Magnoliopsida; order Poales; family Poaceae; genus Aegilops; species Aegilops longissima. Next base: position 72,418 of record JAHIAM010001520.1, read on the forward strand.
TGCATAAAGGATACATGCACTGGGGTGGCCCGGCGGCTTAGGGATGATGCAGCCGAGGCGCCCCAACAGGATAAGCTAAAGACATGAAATAAAAAGGATACATGCGAGGACGGACCCTGTGGCCCAGGAATATCTGACCTCAAGGCGCTCCCACCGAAATAAAACTTAAAGATGTCACTGGTGGTGTTGGGGATGAAGTGTTGTTGATGTAGCAGACTCGGTGGGCTGTGGGAGCGATCCTCACGAGCCCCAGCCCAGTGCCTCGGGAGGCTCGAGGCTGGCGGCCCCTCACGGGCCATCTCCATCTCTGCCAGGGGCTGGCGTGCACGACCTCTTGAGCCTCCAGGATGGTCCTCATGAGACGCTGACGTGCAGCAGCCGCGTTTGGCAGGCTATAAGGCATGCGTACGTAGCTGTGGGGCGGACCCTCGCAACGTCCTACTCGCGAGGGCCAGAGGCGCTCTTGAGATGCGGCTCGGTTGAGCCCTGGTATGTCGATGCAGACGCGCAGCCCACCATCCTCGCCAGGATGAGGGGCCACAGCGGGTAGGCGGTGGCTGCCCCTCATGACCCTTGACTCCTGTAACTCCTGAATGGCCTTGCGATGAACTCTCGGGGTTCTGTCCTCCTGGTCTTGCTCACCTTATGGAAGCGTGCTTCAAACACGCCTCCCGTGGTGCCCAAGCGCCTCCTCGAGACCTTGGCGAGGTCGGTGGCCCTCTGGGAGAGCCCCGAGCCTGCTGAGGAGGCGCGCGCTTCCTATCGCGATGGAAGGAGGCTCCCCCTGGCCTGGTGCGGGCCGTGAGGGGCCTGTCTCTTGATGAGCCGGGCCGGTCGATGTCTTCTTCTTCTTGGGTGCTGCCTTGGGAGGCGTCCTGCTGCTTGTGCTCTGGGTCTTCAATGACGCAGCGAAAAGCTCGCTCCGGGGAGCACTGCATCTCTCTCTCTCTTCGTGGTACCGTGATGACCCGCCGCTTCCTGGCATCTTGAGGATGTTGTAGCCATGGTGGGTTACGGCCATGAACTTGGCCAACGCTGGGTACCCGAGGATGGCGTTGTACGGCAGGCGAATGTGGGCGACGTCGAAGTCGATGAGCTCGGTGTGGTAGTTGTCGCGGGCCTTGAAGGTGATAGGAAGGCGGACCTGCCCGATCGGGATCGTGGAGCCGTCGGTGACTCCGGAGAAGGGCTTGGTTGGCTGAAGCTGACTGTAGGGCACTTGAAGATTGTTGAATGTCTCCACGGACAGGACATTGAGCCATGCTTCGCCATCGATGAGGGTCTTGGTGACCAGCACGTTGCTGATGATTGGGGAGCAAAGCATTGGGAGAACTCCGGCTGTGGCTGCGCACTAGAGCTGATCTGCTGAGCTGAACGTCATGGCGCACGCTGACCACCTGAGAGGGCGCGTGGACTCGAGCTTGGGGAGGACTGCATTCACTTCACGGGCGAACTGCTTGAAGATGCGGTGAGAGGCTGGGGCTTGAGCTCCGCCCGGGATCTGACGATCGCCGCGCTTCTGGAAGCCCCAGCCCCTAAATCTGATGGCGGTCTTGATTCTCCTTGGTGGCGGCGGCAGCGGAGGGAGGCATGTGTTCCCTTGCGGGACGATCCTCACGAGGCTGATCCTCCAGCCCCCTCGCGAGTGGGTCTTGCCAGCGGTCCTCGCGAGGTTGGTCGCGCCACCCTTGGCGCGGGCATGATCTTCCAGCGTCTGCATTTCTTCCTCCTCCTCGGCTGTAGCCCGGTCGCTGCTTTCGGGGTGTCTGCCGACCCTTCCTTCAGCGCCACGGCCGGAGCTCTTGACATTCATTGGTGTTGTGGGTGTGGAGGTCGTGGTACCGTGATACCGGCTGCCCTTGGAAGACTCGGGCTGATCTCTGCCCGCTTGGTGTCTGGTTCGCCATGAGCACGGCAGCCCCTTGCGCTTCGTCCTTGGCCTTGGACTTCTTCTCTTGGGATCCGCGGCGGGCAGCTCGAGGGAGAGGCGCCCTCCTCAGCCTGGCGCGCCAGTCGCCAAGTTGAACAGCTCGAGGAGGTGCACAGATCTTCATGCATCGCCAGCTCCTCCTTCATCTTGGCGTCGCGTCGCCCGTCGGAGAAAGCGAGATGATGGCCTCCTCTGTTACCACAGGGATCTTGGTAGCGCATTGTTGAAGCGCTGGATGTACTTTGCGGGGTTTCCCCGGCTGCTGCTTGATCCGGCGCATGTCGCTCACGGCGGGTGGCGGTCGCGAGTACCTTGGAAGTTGGCGATGAAGCGGGTGCGCATCTCGGCCGAGAAGAGATCGTGCACAGGGCGGATTCAGGAGCAGTGCGGGCTCCGTCCTTGGCGCCATGGGAAACCAGTTCGCCATGACCTTTTCATCTCCGTTGGCAGCCTCGATGCCCAGCTCGTGAAACTGGAGGAACTCCGTAAGGGTCGATCGTCTTTGTCGTGGCGTGGGGCAGGTCGGCTTGAACTTGGCGGCCCCGTGACGCCCGCGCCTTCGGTGGTGAAAGCGCGGCAGCCGCGCCGTGGCATGAGGGGCCTCGGGGGCAGAGAGCTTGGTCTTGCAGGCCTCCTGTGCAGTGGTAGGGGAGCAGCGAGGTCTTGGCGTCTTTGGGCGGGGCGCTCGGGCAGCTTCTTCTTGGCGAAACTTCTTGGCAGCTTTGCTCTTGCAGCGCCCGGCGCTGGAGAGCAGTTTCCGCTCGGGGTCCAGCGCCTTAGGGGCAGGCGCCGTCTTGAGGAGGAGGCGGTGAGGCGCCCAGGAGCTTCATCGCCAGCGGGCGGGTGCGGTCAGCGAGACAGACGGCGCGAGTCGCCTCCAGCGATCTTGAGACGAGCTCGGCGGCGGTTGAGGCATTCTTCGTGAAGCGTCGTCGGCAGAAGCGATAGCGCAGGAGCTCGTTAGCGCGATGAGTGCAACTTCGGGCCTCCATGGCGCGCGAAGCGCGTGACGAAGAACCAGCGGGGGTGGCGAAGGCATGGCGGTGCCGCCGTCCGCCTCATGGGCCAGTCTTTGGGGCGGCGCTTGCTGCTCGTTCCCCGCCGGGCGATGGCGGCGTTGACAGCAGGTGACGGGGAACGACGAGGACGTCCACAGACGGGAGCCGTCTGGGCGACGTGGGAAGCAAGGGCGGCTCGGCGCTCGGCGCGAGCCTGACAAGCATCAGACATTGTTGCGGTGGTCGGGAAAGAACGAGGCGACGAAAGGCAGATTTCGGCGCACCCCTACCTGGCGCGCCAAATGTCGGATTATGGGTTACGGCAGACCCTTAAGGTTCGAACTCTAGGGTGCGCACGGAGATCCAACCCTCCACCGTCTCGTACCTCGCCGAATCGCAGGGACCTAAACTACTAACAAGAACAACACAAGAGACGCGAGATTTATACTAGTTCGGGCCACCGTTGTGGTGTAATACTCTACTCTAGTTTGTGGTGTGTGGATTGCCTCGGGGCTGATGAAGAAACGATCTGAGGAAGAACAGCCTCGTGAGGGTCTGTTCTTGGTGGGTGTGATGAACTGCTAAGTAGTATCCGTCGCTCTAGCTTTGAGGCGGGTTTCTCTCTCTCTCTTTCTGGATTCGAATGCTCGATCCTTCGTCCCTCTTCTATGGTGGCTAGCTCTACTTATATGAGCGAAGGCCTGGGCCTCTTCCCAAATATTGGCGGGAAGGCGCCAACAATTAGCCATTTGAAGGGAACAGCGGGTACACTTATCGACTAAAGTTGGTCCTCGCTTTGCCAAAGGCTCTGGTGATGGCCTTTGCTTGGGCTCCACGATGACTGCATTCCAGCCGTTGGGGCTGGTCTTGGTCTTGTTGCACGAAGCGGATGCCTTTGCTTGATGCTCTTGCCTTCGCTTGCCCCCTTTGCACCAAAGAGGAAAGGAGGGCGCTCTTGTGGCTGGCGCCCGTGGCGCCCTTGGTCGTCATGGCTTGCGTCACGGGCACCTCGCGAGTACCCGCCTTGAGCTCTCCGCCTCCTCATGAGCTAGCCTGTGAGGCGCGCTGAGAAGCTCTTGGTCGTCCGCCCAGCAATGAGGCCCCTCGCGAGGTCTTGAGCTGCGTTGATGAAGATGGGCCGTCTGGGCCTCCTTGAGCCACGCCCTTGAGCCTTGAGCGAGCAAGTCTGGGACCCCGTTCCCGAGCGTCGGCAGATGCAAGAGCAGTGAAAACACACAGGCTTAGTGATTACATGGCCCACTTCAGACTATCACCATACTTTTTGGACACCGTGCGACACCTAACTCTTTACATAGTACTCCCTCCGTTACTAAATATAAGTCTTTGTAGAGATTCCACTAGGTGGACTACATAAGGAACAAAATTAATGAACCTACACTTAAAATGCATCTATATACATCCGTATGTGGTTCATGGTGCAATCTCTACAAAGACTTATATTTAGGAATGGAGGAAGTACTTGTATAGTACGTACTGTAATTTATCAGCGAGATAGTACAATGCTATGAAGCTTCCGACACATTACATGTATCTTCGTCCAAGGTTGCTCGTTGCAACATTTCATCAAATACAAAGGAGACTAACATGCATGCTATTGCATCTCAATGATTGACAGATCATAGCAAATATGTACTCCCTCCGTTCCAAAATAAGTGTCTCAACTTTATGCTACATACGGAGCAATGAGTGAATCTACACACTAAAATACATCTATATACATCAGTGTTTGGAGTATATACTAGTAGTTCATATTGAAATCTACTAAAGGTCATATATATTCCAAACAATATGATAATCTCTCTAAACAAGGTAGGGACGAGGAGTAAACAGAGGGAGTAGTAAAATTTTCTCCTCGTCCCGCGAGCCACCGCGCGCGTGGGCGAGGGAGCGGGCGTAAGGCGTACAGTACTACTACTACTCATGCAGTCCCTAGCCATTGAAACAGAGACAGCTAAAGAAAAAAACGATACATGCATTCCCTAGCCCTTGAACCGTAAACCCTAACCAGGCTTTAATTTGCTGACAACGTCGGTGCTTCCTAAGAAATGAAGTTTGCAACTCTTCGACCATCGGATCATTTTGTGCAGTTTCACCAAAATCGAGATGAGCATCCCTGTGGCAAGAAATTGAAGAAGCATGATTAGAATAAGATTACTGGGACTAGTTGATGCGACATAAACTCATCACAAATACAGTACGTAGAAGCCAGTAGAGGTATGTGCGGGGCAAAGAAGTAGAGAAATATCCACATGGAGTGATGTGGGCAGCTGGAGTAGTGGTGCAAGCCGGCTGTAAAGGGAGTTGTACCCGAGAGATGTCGGGACGTAGCTCAACCTAGAGGAGGGCAGCGGGAGGAGGCAACTACCCACATCACGGCAGTGAGCAATGGATGAAGGCAACCTCACCGGCTTTGTGAGAGAGAATGGCGGGGACCCCTGATCGGGACGTGCCGACAGTGGGTTTTCGCCGTCAGCGACGGCGACCGCATATACACTAAGCATCCACCCCTTCCCCCGGCGGACATGATCCACCGGGATGTTAGAGATGTGGCCACAATGGTTTTGTGGGAGAGAGTGTGAAAACTGAAGAGAGCAGCCCCAGCAAGCAACCGTGTAGGCTCGTCCTGCCTATCTATATAGTGGAGCGGTTTCCTTTTCTCTCCATATGAACCTATTTATATTGCGTATGTGCCACTGAAGAAAAAAACTTTATTTATAAATGACGCGGCACCTAGTACTCGCTCTCCTATAAACCTCGCGCTTGGCATCTCCAAACTATTAACCTTGTGATTGGCTCTTCGCCTCTTTGGGAAGTCGAGCAATAATGCTTATGCAGTATATATCGTTCTGGCTATATGAGACAGAATGAATTGCTGCACGTCCACCACGTGGCGAGGGTCGAGGGGCGAGGGAGAGTGTGTACTATTATGTTCGTTTCAATATGGACTACACATGGAGCCAAATGAGTGAATCTACACCCTAAAATACGTCTATATACATCAGTGTTTGGAGTATGTACTAGTAGTTCATATTGAAATCTACTAAAGGACATATATTCCAAACAATATGATAATCTCTCTAACCAAGGTAGGGACAAGGAGTAAACGGAGGGAGTACTAGTAAAATTTTCTCCTCGTCCTGTGAGCCACCGCTGGCGTGGGCGAGGAGGCGAGGCGTGGCGTGGTAAGCAAGCTTCACCCATCCTGCGAGCCACCGCGCCCGTGGGGGGGAGGCAACATACTAAGCAAGCTTCTCCTCGTTACGTGAATTGTGGGACACATCAAAAATACTGCAGTGTATAGAGCCTTGCCTCTAAGGTAGGCCCCACATGGTTTGCCTCTTTCCTAACATAACCGTCAAGTGCAATTTGTTTGTTCACCCGTGGTAGGCGATCCTCCCTCCATCTAGTGGACAACCAGTACACGTGTCAAGTTACCACGTGGGCTGCCTTTTAAATCTGAAATGAGCTCCACCCTGTACCCGCATGGGTGTGGTTGGGAAAGAGGCAGAATGCGTGCGTCGTGCGTGCACCTCTTCTCTTCGTGCACGTCCCCCACCTCGTGGGTGTGTGTGAGAGATACAAACCTAGACAAATGGCTTGTGCGTTCGTGAGTGTTTTTTTGTTTGGGGGAGGTTGATTTCTGAATGTATTTGTGGGAATATGTGTGATGACATCTCAAACAAAATTTTGCATGAAATGTGTGTGGAATGGAGGCCTATCCATATCATATATAGAGGTCAGGCGATCCACGAGAAGAGAGGGAGGGTCATAGATATCGATAGAGTCAAAGAGAGGATCAAGTGGGTGGGTGCAAGATCGATGAAGAGCCATCGAAATTGTGTGTGTGTGCAAGTCAAAGATATAGGGCGTGACCTAGCTACCAGAGCGTCGAGGGCTTGAGTCAAGTTTGTGTGTGGCAGGGAGACATGACTAGGCGCTCAATGTATCGGTGTGTGTGTGTGTGTGTGCGAGGGGTGGGGGAGGGGTAGGCAGAGGCCTAACTATAGAGGTAGAAACGACTTCGTATATGTGTTGAGAAGGAGAGACCCAGCTATGTCTTGAGGAGATCGGTCGACATCCATACATAAGCGAAGGACGGGAAATAGGGCGGAGACGAGAGAGAGAGAGAGAGGAGGAGAGAGGGAGGGAGAGGGGTAGAGTGCTGGATGGGTGATGTAGTTGCTTCTCGAAGATGATGGGAGAGGCCTACTAGACAAGCGAGGTGGAACTGCAATATTATCAATAAGAGTGGGGATGTGTTTACGTGTGTGCACATGCGTGATAGATCTGTCGGGACACATCCATGGATGATGAAGGGAACCATGTGTTTGGTAAGCAAACCTAACTAGATCGGTAGATCAATTGTTGTTTATCGGAGGAAGGAGAGACATAACTAATGAGGTAGATCGATCGGCGTGTGGGAAAAAAGAGTTATAAGGACCTAGCTAGCTATATGTATAGCGGGAGATCGGTCGGTGTACGTCCATTTGTTAGAGGCAAATAACGCCCGGCGAGACGGATAGACAGAGAGAATGGAGCTAGGAGGTGGTGCGAGAGGCCAGGCTACTAGCTAGATAGGGGGAGGAGTTTGCGGTTGTGAGATCGATGAAAAGAGGGGCGAGAGTTTGCACGTGTGTGGGACCGTATGAGAGACACGAGGCAAGGACACATAAAGGAGGAGATTGAAGGTGCGTGTGTATGTTGTGGCAGACATCATTTGGAGAGGTTTATCGATCGGTGTGTGTCGAAAAGGAGTTGTGGAGACTGTGGGAGAGCGACCTAAAGAAAAAAAAATGAATGTCTTGTGATGGATAGAATCTTTGAGGGAGGGGAGGGCGTGTGCATGCACGAGAGAAAGTTAGTGGTAGCTACCAAGGTTAGAGTATTGTGTGGGTGTAAGAGACTAACAAAGATCATAATTTGATATGAAAGTGGATTCATATATTTGAATAGGAGATCATAGTGTTTTAAACATATGCATGCATGAATATAGCGGTGATACGCGTGTTGTGGTTTTGCACATGTTATACCATAATGTGATAATGCATGGCATTTGCAACTCACAGCTAAATGTCGAACAATCTAAACCATACTATACATCAAACAATCTCACATTTTATTTGAATTTGTGATAATGTGTGGCATTTGCAGCTTACAACTAAATATCGAACAATCTAAAAAATACTATATATCGAACATTCTCGCATTTTATTCGAATTTGTGGTAATGTGTGGTGTTTGCAACTCACATCTAAATACTTGTAGGCGTAGGGGGTGGGGCACCATACATAATGTGATAAAGACATTATACATATGAGACATGGTTTAGTTTGTGAAGATCTAGCTAGAGCTTGAAATGTACTATGATTTGAAATCAACATAAAGTGGATTCAAAAAATCGAGTTCGAGTTCATATAGTACACATAATTCATATGTAACTCGAGACTAATAATGTGGTGTGCTGTGAAGATAATACACAAACGATGGTTTAACTTGACAATAATGACGATTGTAGATCTTATTAAAATAGAAAGCGAATTCAAACGCTTTGACTTCACAACAACCATTATTGTAGATCTTATTCAAATAGAAAGCAATTCAAATTTAGTTCATATTGAGCGGTAGTATATCGTTTGGAATGCACTAAAGCGTTCATTTGAGTACTAGGTTGCATGCATTATACACATAGCGACATATTTTTATTGAACATAACATGAATTCAAAGTTTTGAATGACATTTGTAGTCTGAATTGATTTGATACTGATTACCGTTAGGCTTGTCAGGAAATTTCAACCAGCGCCTTGTTAGCCCGAAATATTTAAGATATATCTTTGTCTTGTTGTGCTCCCACAACTCCCTCCATCTCAACCCGCGCCTTGCTATTCCAAAATTACAACGCGCGCGAAAAGTCCCACCTCGTGGGAAATCCCGACACGCGAAATGCCCGTGATATGCCTGAACCGAAAGAACCGCCTCAAATCGATGGGGGTACTTTCGTAACTTACCCCACATTTTGGACAAGCGCGTCCCTAAGCCATGGTTCCTCACTCCCATCCCATACGCCCACCCATTCGTACACCGAGGCCAGGAAAACCCGCGAAGCCGCACACCCTCCTCCGCCCGCCACCCAGCCGGAGCCTCTTCCCCGACAACGTCGTCCACAGCAACACCTCGACGTCCCTCATCCACCGTACCGGATGAGGATTCGTCATCGATCTGGTCGTTCCGCCGGTTCAGCCACCCCATCCTCCACCTCCAAGGAGCTGCCCCGACGTTCCCCTCGTCTTTCTCGCCACCTCCATTCCCACACCACCGTCTTCTCCTGCACCACCGGAAGAGCATCAGCATCACCGTTTCCTCGGATGAAGCTATAGCCTAATCGGCGCCACCAAAGAGGTTGTACACTAATCGCCGCATTTTATTCTTGACTCGATCTCACGGTGCTGCCGGCGCTCGGTCCCGAGCCGACACGGCGCGGCTCCATCCACCTCGGCGTCGCCGGCCACTTCCTCCACGGCGTCGCTCCCTCAGCAGCGACGTCCACATCAGTAGGAGCTGCTGCTGCTTTAGCTCTCGCTCGCGCTGCTGCTCTACTCTTGCTCTCGGTCCCCTGCCTGGTCTGCTCTTGCTCTTTCTCTTGCTCGCGCTACTGCTCTCGCTCTTGCTCTTGCTTGCGATGCTGCTCCGATTTAGCTACACTTCAGTCGACTGAATCAACTCTTGGGTCAGTCGAATTTCAGGGGTCGGGGGCTTGCCGGAGTTAAGGAAGAACCAGCCGCAGTGGGGAGGGGGCTCGCTGGAGAAGTAGCCGACTATCTATCTTAGGGTTGAGGGTGGGGTCGGTGGTGCGCCGGCGGTGGTGGGCGGTGGTGTGGGGATCGCGGAGAAAAAGCTCAGCAGCAGGGGGGCCTAGAGGATGGCAGGGGTGGCGAAGACCGGCGATGGGGAGTGTTTTGAGGTGAGGGCGGCACATGCCGTCATGAGCGGCGAGGCGGCTGTTTGGCGGTGGTGGTTGGCGGCTCGGGGGTGGAGGTTGAAGATGAGCTGGAGGCCCTTGATTTACGTATCAATGGCTGCAAAATCGGTGACAAGAGATGAAAAAGTCGGTCGGTGACGTGTAGCCTCACCTCTAGTGCATTTAGTTTTGACAGTAAAATTCAGTTTGACTGACAAAATTCAGTTTGACAGTTAAGTTCAGTTTGACAGTTAAATTCAGTTTCGACAGTTAAGTTCAGAGATGAGTGGCTGATGTATACATCTAGCACTTTGTGGTTATGTATTTTACGTCATCTATTGGAGATGCTATTAGAATTCCACTCAGTTTAATGTTGTCTCTCCTGTCCTGCTTCAGCCTCGGCGTCGTACAACTCACAGGAGCTGCTCCAACGACGAAACCCTCCATCACAGCGGAGCAGTACCTCGGGCTCCATCTCCAGACACCTAAGATCTTCTTCCCCTCCTCCGACAGCCAAGTCAGCCGGAACATCCTCACCAGCCAATCCAATCACGCTGAGATCGACATGGCTTCGCCAAAGAGGTTGTACACTTCTTGTGGTTTGATTTAATCTCACCATGCTTCTTTGCATCCTGTGATCTTCCAATTCTTGTGAACCAAACACCCAGATTAGTAGAAATCCTGTGTTTTTAAATTCTCTGTTTTGCACGTGCATTCCTATCCTATTCCTGTCTATTTCCTATACCTGCATTGTTAGAATCATCAATCTCAAACAAGCCATTACACAATTACTTCTGTTACAGATATGTGTCAAAGAAACCTTGTGTGGTTTGTCCTGCTCCTGCGGTGGTGTGTTCCACCCCAGCTCAGCTGCTCCAATGACGGAAGGGTTCACCACAGCAGGGATCCGCTCTCCAGACTGTCTTTCACCGCCTCAGATCTGAAGGAAATATGCCCTAGAGGCAATAATAATGTTATTATTTATTTATTTCCTTATATCATGATAAATGTTTATTATTCATGCTAGAATTGTATTAACCGGAAACATAATACATGTGTGAATACATAAACCTCTGAGTGTCACTAGTATGCCTCTACTTGACTAGCTCGTTAATCAAAGATGGTTATGTTTCCTAACCATGAACAAGGAGTTGTTATTTGATTAACAGGATCACATCATTGGTTGAATGATCGATTGACATGACCCATTCCATTAGCATAGCACCTGATCGTATAGTTTGTTGCTAGTGCTTTTCTTCATGACTTATACATGTTCCTATGACTATGAGATTATGCAACTCCCGTTTGCCGAGGAACACTTTGGGTGCTACCAAGCGTCACAGCGTAGCTGGGTGATTATAAAGGTGCATTACAGGTGTCTCCGAAGGTACATGTTGGGTTGGCATATTTGAGATTAGGATTTGTCACTCCGATTATGGGAGAGGTATCTCTGGGCCCTCTCGGTAATGCACATCACATAAGCCTTGCAAGCATTGCAACTAAATGTGTTAGTTGTGAGATGATGTATTACGGAGCGAGAAAAGAGACTTGCCGATGTGAGATTGAACTAGGTATTGGATACCGACGATCGAATCTCGGGCAAGTAACATACCGATGACAAAGGGAACAACGTATGTTGTTATGCGGTCGACCGATAAAGATCTTCGTAGAATATGTAGGAACCAATATGGGCATCCAGGTCCGCTATTGGTTATTGACGAGAGGTGTCTCGGTCATGTCTACATAGTTCTCGAACCCGTAGGGTCCGCACGCAACAACGTTCGATGGCGGTTATTATGAGTTTATATGATATTGATGTACGAAGGTTGTTGAGTCCGGATGAGATCACGGACATGACGAGGAGTCTCGAAATGGTCGAGACATAAAGATTGATATATTGGAAGCCTATGTTTGGACTCGGAATCACTCCGGGTGAAATTGGGAATTTTTGAGATGCAGGGGTTCTGGAACCTCCGGGAGTCAATGGGCCTTGATGGGCCTTAAGGGGAAAGAAAAGGGGCCATATGCTGGCGCAGCCTTCCCCTTCCTAGTCCTATTAGGATTAGGAGAAGGGGTGGCGCCTCTCTCCCTCTCCTTGGTCAAACCCTAGTTGGACTAGGATTGGGGGAATCCTACTCGGTGGGAGTAGGACTCCCGGCGCAGCCATAGGTGGCGGCCAGCCCCTCCCTTCCCTCCTTTATATCTGAGGGAGGGCACCCCATGACACACAAGTTGATCTCGGATCTTTCCTTAGCCGTGTCGGTGCCCCTTCCACCATATTCCACCTCGGTCATATCGTCGCGGAGCTTAGGTGAAGCCCTGCGGGAGAAGTCATATCGTCGCGGAGCTTAGGCGAAGCCTGCGTCGGTGGAACATCATCATCGTCTACCACGCCGTCGTCTTGTGGAACTCATCCCGACACTTTGCTGGATCGGTCAGGGGATCGTCATCGAGCTGAGCGTGTGCGAGAACTCGGAGGTGCCGTCGTTCGGTGCTTGGATCGGTCGGATCGTGAAGGCGTCGACTACATCAACAGCGTTGTTATAGCGCTTCGCTTCGGTCTCACGAGTGCGTGGGCGGACACTCTTCCTCTCGTTGCTATGCCATCACCATGGTCTTGCGTGATCGTAGGAAAATTTTTGAAATTACTCGTTCCCCAACGGTGGCATCGAGCCTGGTTTTATGCGTTGATGTCATATGCACGAGTAGAACACAAGTGAGTTGTGGGCGATACAAGTCATACTACCTACCAGCATGTCATACTTTGGTTCAGCGGTATTGTGAGATGAAGCGGCCGGACCGACATTACAGCGTCGCTTACGCGAGACTGGTTTCACCGCTGTGAGCACTCGTTGCTTAAAGGTGGTGGCGGGTGTCATCTCTCTCACTTTAGTTGAACCGAGTATGGCTCGCCCGGTCCTTGAGAAGGTTAAAGCGAGTCTATTTGACAAAATATCGTTGTGGTTTTGATGCGTAGGTAGAACGGTTCTTGCTCAGCCCGTAGCAGCCACGTAAAACTTGCAACAACAAAGTAGAGGACGTCTAACTTGTTTTTGCAGGGCATGATGTGATGTGATGTGGTCAAAAGCGTGATGCTATACTTTATTGTATGAGATGATCATGTTTTGTAACGAGTTATCGACAAGCTGGCGAGAGCCATATGGTTGTCGCTTTATTGTATGAAATACAAGCGCCATGTAATTGCTTTACTTTATCACTAAGGAGTAGCGATAGTCGTAGAAGCAATAGTTGGCGAGGCGACAACGATGCTACGATGGAGATCAAGGTGTCGCGCCGGTGGCGATGGTGATCATGGCGGTGCTTGGCGATGGAATCACAAGCACAAGATGATGATGACCATATCATATCACTTATATTGATTGCATGAGATGTTTATCCTTTATGCATCTTATCTTGCTTTGATTAGCGGTAGCATTATAAGATGATCTCTCACTAAAATTATCAAGAAGTGTTCTCCTGAGTATGCACCGTTGCGAAAGTTCTTCGTGCTGAGACACCACGTGATGATCGGGTGTGATAGGCTCTACGTTCAAATACAACGGGTGCAAAACAGTTGCGCACGCGGAATACTCAGGTTATACTTGACGAGCTATGCATATAAGATATGACCTCGGAACACGGAGACCGAAAGGTCGAGCGTGAATCATATAGTAGATATGATCAACATATTGATGTTCACCATTGAAACTACTCCATCTCACGTGATGATCGGACATGGTTTAGTTGATTTGGATCACGTAATCACTTGGATGACTAGAGATGTCCATCTAAGTGGGAGTTCTTAAGTAATATGATTAATTGAACTTTAATTTATCATGAACTTAGTCTGGTAGTATTTTGCAAATTATGTTGTAGATCAATAGCTCACGTTGTTGCTTCCTGTGTTTTCATATGTGTTCCTAGAAAATTATATTGAAAGATGTTAGTAGCAATGATGCGGATTGGATCCGTGATCTGAGGTTTATCCTCATTGCTTGAGAAGAATTATGTCCTTAATGCACGCTAGGTAGCAGACCTATTGCAGGAGCAGATCACGGGCGTTATGAGCGTTTGGCTAGCTCAATATGAGCGATCTGAGGCGTTATGAGCGTTTGGCCAGCTCAATATGATGACTACTTGATAGTTTAGTGCACCATGCTTAACGGCTTAGAATCGGGACTTCAAAGGCGTTTTGAGCGTCATGGACCATATGAGATGTTCGAGGAATTGAAGTTAATATTTCAAGCAAATACCGAGTTGAGAGATATGAAGTCTCCAACAAGTTCTATAGCTAAAAGATGGAGGAGAATCGCTCAACTAGTGAGCATGTGCTCAGATTATGCGAGTACTTCAATCGCTTGAATCAAGTGGGAGTTAATCTTCCGAGATAAGATAGTGATTGACAGAATTCTCTAGTCACCATCACTAAGTTAGTAGAACTTCGTGATGAACTATAGTATGCAAGGGATGACGAAAAAGATTCTCGAGCTCTTGGCGATGCTAAAATCGCGAAGGTAGAAATCAAGAAAAACATCAAATGTTGATGGTTGACAAGACTAGTAGTCTCAAGGAAAATGGCAAAGGGAAGAAGGGAACTTCAAATGGAGCGGCAAGCAAGTTGCTGCTCGGTGAAGAAGCCCAAGTCTAGACCTAAGCACGAGGCCTGAGTACTTTTGCTGCAATGGAACTGGTCCTTTGAGCGGAACTACCCTGAATATTTGGTGGATAAGAAGCATGGCAAAGTGAACAAAGGTATATTTGATATCTGATTATTGATGTGTATTTTACTAGTGTTCATAGCAACCCCTCGAGTATTTGATATTGATTAGGTTGCTAAGAGTAGTAACTTCAAGCAGGAGTTTCAGAATGAGCGAAACTAGTTGAAGGGAAGTGACGATGAGTGTTGGAAGTAGTTCCAAGATTGATATGATCATCATCTCACACTCCCTATACTTTCGGGATTAGTGTGGAACCTAAATAAGTGTTATTTGGTGTTGAGCATAAATATGATTTGATCATGTTTATTGCAATCTGATTATTCATTTAAGTAAGAGAATAAATTGTTGTTACATTTACATGAATAAAACCTTATATGGTTACACACTCAATGAAAATGGTTCATTGGATCTCGATCATAGTGATACACATATTCATAATATTGAAACCAAAAGATGCAAAGTTAATAATGATAGTGCAACTTATTTGTGGCACTTGCCGTTTAGGTCATATTGGTGTAAAGCGCATGAAGAAAACTCCATCTTGATGGACTTTTGGAATCACTTGATTATGAATCATTTGATGCTTGCGAACCGTGCCTTTTGGGCAAGATGACTAAAACTCCGTTCTCGGAACAATGGAACAAGCTCTTGACTTATTGGAAATAATACATACCGATGTATGCGATCCAATGAATGTTGATGCTCGTGGCAAGTATCGTTATTTTCTGACCTTCACAAGATGATTTGAGTAGATATGGGTATATCTACTTGATGAAACATAAGTCTGAAATAGTTGAAAGGTTCAAAGAATTTCAGAGTGAAGTGGAAAATCATCATAACAAGAAAATAAAGTTTCTGCGATCTGATCGTGGAGATGAATATTCGAGTTCTGAGTTTGGTCTTCAATGAAAACAATGTGGAATAGTTTCACAGCTCACGCCATCTGGAACACCACAGCGTTATGGTGTGTCGAGCGTCGTAACCGTACTTTATTTTGATATAGTGCGATCTATGATGTCTCTTCTGAGATATAGTTTTGGGGTTATGCATTAGAGACAGCTGCATTCACGTTTAATAGGGCACCATCTAAATCCGTTGAGATGACACCGTATGAACTATGGTTTAGCAGTAAACCTAAGCTGTCGTTTCTTAAAGTTTGGAGTTGTGATGCTTATGTGAAAAAGTTTTCACCTGATAAGCTCGAACCCAAATCGGAGAAATGCGTCTTCATAGAATAGCCAAAGGCAACTATTGGGTACACCTTCTATCACAGATCCGAAGGCAAGTTTTTCGTTGCTAAGATGGATCCTTTCTAGAGAAGAAGTTTCTCTCGAAAGAAGTGAGTGGGAGGAAAGTAGAACTTGATGAGGTAATTGTACCTTCTCCCTTATTGGAAAGTAGTTCATCACAGAAATCAGTTCCAGTGATTCCTACACCAATTAGTGAGGAAGTTAATGATGATGATCATGAAACTTCAGATCAAGTTGCTACTAAAACCTCGTAGGTCTTCGAGTAAGATCTGCACGAGTGGTACGGTAATCTTATTCTAGAAGTCATGTTACTAGACCATGATGAACCTCACGAACTATGAGGAAGCGATGATGAGCCCAGATTCAGCGAAATGGCTTGAGACCATGAAATCTGAGATAGGATCCATGTATGAGAACAAAGTATGGACTTTGATTGACTTGCTCGATGATCAGCAAGCCATGTTAAATAAATGGATCTTCAAGAGGAAGACGGACACTGATAGTGAAGGAAATATGCCCTAGAGGCAATAATAAATGTTATTATTTATTTCCTTATATCATGATAAATGTTTATTATTCATGCTAGAATTGTATTAACCGGAAACATAATACATGTGTGAATACATAAACCTCTGAGTGTCACTAGTATGCCTCTACTTGACTAGCTCGTTAATCAAAGATGGTTATGTTTCCTAACCATGAACAAGGAGTTGTTATTTGATTAACGGGATCACATCATTGGTTGAATGATCTGATTGACATGACCCATTCCATTAGCATAGCTTTTGATCGTATAGTTTGTTGCTAGTGCTTATCTTCATGACTTATACATGTTCCTATGACTATGAGATTATGCAACTCCCGTTTGCCGAGGAACACTTTGGGTGCTACCAAAGCGTCCTGGCGTAAGCTGGGTGATTATAAAGGTACATTACAGGTGTCTCCGAAGGTACATGTTGGGTTGGCATATTTGAGATTAGGATTTGTCACTCCGATTATCGGAGAGGTATCTCTGGGCCCTCTCGGTAATGCTCATCACCTAAGCCTTGCAAGCATTGCAACTAATGAGTTAGTTGTGAGATGATGTATTACGGGCGAGAAAAGAGACTTGCCGATGCGAGATTGAACTAGGTATTGGATACAAGCGATCGAATCTCGGGCAAGTAACATACCGATGACAAAGGAACAACGTATGTTGTTATGCGGTCGACCGATAAAGATCTTCGTAGAATATGTAGGAACCAATATGGGCATCCAGGTCCGCTATTGGTTATTGACCGAGAGGTGTCTCGGTCATGTCTACATAGTTCTCGAACCCGTAGAAGTCCCACGCTTAACGTTTCGATGGCAGTTACTATGAGTTTTATGATGTTGATGTACGAAGGTTGTTGAGTCCGGATGAGATCACGGACATGACGAGGAGTCTCGAAATGGTCGAGACATAAAGATTGATATATTGGAAGCCTATGTTTGGACTCGGAATCACTCCGGGTGAAATTGGGAATTTTCTGAGATGCAGGGGGTTACGGAACCTCCCGGGGGTCAATGGGCCTTGATGGGCCTTAGTGGGAAAAGAAAGGGGCCCTATAGCTGGCGCAGCCTTCCCCTTCCCTAGTCCTATTAGGATTAGGAGAAGGGGTGGCGGCCTCTCTCCCTCTCCCTTGGTCAAACCCTAGTTGGACTAGGATTTGGGGGAATCCTACTCCTAGTAGGAGTAGGACACCCTGATGCGCCTCCCTCTGGCCGCCAGCCCCTCCCTTCCCTCCTTTATATCTGAGGGCAGGGGCACCCCATGACACACAAGTTGATCGATTAGATCGTTCCTTAGCCGTGTCGGTGCCCCTTCCACCAGATTACACCTCGATCATACCGTAGCGGAGCTTAGGCGAAGCCCTGCGTCGGTGGAACATCATCATCGTCCACCACGTCGTCTTGTGAAACTCTCCCTCAACACTCGGCTGGATCGGAGTTCGAGGGGCGTCATCGAGCTGAGCGTGTGCAGAACTTCGGAGGTGCCGTGACGTTCGGTACTTGGATCGGTTGGATCGGGAAGAAATGCGACTACTTCCTCTACGTTGCGTCAACGCTTCCGTTGTTGGTGGTCGAGGGTGCGTGAGACAACACTCTCATCTCGTTGCTATGCATCACCATGGTCTTGCGTGATCGTAGGAAAATTTTTGAAATTACTCGTTCCCCAACGGTGGCATCGAGCCTGGTTTTATGCGTTGATGTCATGTGCACGAGTAGAACACAAGTGAGTTGTGGGCGATACAAGTCATACTGCCTACCAGCATGTCATACTTTGGTTCAGCGGTATTGTGAGATGAAGCGGCCGGACCGACATTACGCAGACGTGCGCGCGAGACTGGTTTCACCGCCCGAGCACTCGTTGCTTAAAGGTGACCGGCGGGTGTCTGTCTCTCTCACTTTAGTTGAATCGAGTGTGGCTCGCCCGGTCCTTGAGAAGGTTAAAGCGGAGTCTATTTGACGAAATATCGTTGTGGTTTTGATGCGTAGGTAAGAACGGTTCTTGCTCAGCCCGTAGCAGCCACGTAAAACTTGCAACAACAAAGTAGAGGGCGTCTAACTTGTTTTTGCAGGGCATGTTGTGATGTGATATGGTCAAGGCGTGATGCTATATTTTATTGTATGAGATGATCATGTTTTGTAACCAAGTTATCGACAATGGCAGGAGCCATATGGTTGTCGCTTTATTGTATGAAATGCAAGCGCCATGTAATTGCTTTACTTTATCACTAAGCGTAGCGATAGTCGTAGAAGCAATAGTTGGCGAGGCGACAACGATGCTACGATGGAGATCAAGGTGTCGCGCCGGTGGCGATGGTGATCATGGCGGTGCTTGGCGATGGAATCACAAGCACAAGATGATGATGACCATATCATATCACTTATATTGATTGCATGAGATGTTTATCCTTTATGCATCTTATCTTGCTTTGATTGACGGTAGCATTATAAGATGATCTCTCACTAAAATTATCAAGAAGTGTTCTCCCGAGTATGCACCGTTGCGAAAGTTCTTCGTCTTTGAGACACCACGTGATGATCGGGTGTGATAGGCTCTACGTTCAAATACAACGGGTGCAAAACAGTTGCACGCGGAATACTCAGGTTATACTTGACGAGCTATGCATATAAGATATGACCTCGGAACACGGAGACCGAAAGGTCGGCGTGAATCATATAGTAGATATGATCAACATATTGATGTTCACCATTGAAACTACTCCATCTCACGTGATGATCGGACATGGTTTAGTTGATTTGGATCACGTAATCACTTAGATGACTAGAGATGTCCATCTAAGTGGGAGTTCTTAAGTAATATGATTAATTGAACTTTAATTTATCATGAACTTAGTCTGGTAGTATTTTGCAAATTATGTTGTAGATCAATAGCTCGCGTTGTTGCTTCCCTATGTTTTCATATGTGTTCCTAGAAAATTATATTGAAAGATGTTAGTAGCAATGATGCGGATTGGATCCGTGATCTGAGGTTTATCCTCATTGCTGCGCAGAAGAATTATGTCCTTAATGCACCGCTAGGTGACAGACCTATTGCAGGAGCAGATGCGGCGTTATGAGCGTTTGGCTAGCTCAATATGAGCGATACGAGCGTTATGAGCGTTTGGCCAGCTCAATATGATGACTACTTGATAGTTTAGTGCACCATGCTTAACGGCTTAGAATCGGGACTTCAAAGGCGTTTTGAGCGTCATGGACCATATGAGATGTTCCAGGAATTGAAGTTAATATTTCAAGCAAATACCGAGTTGAGAGATATGAAGTCTCCAACAAGTTCTATAGCTAAAAGATGGAGGAGAATCGCTCAACTAGTGAGCATGTGCTCAGATTATGCGAGTACTTCAATCGCTTGAATCAAGTGGGAGTTAATCTTCCGGATAAGATAGTGATTGACAGAATTCTCTAGTCACCATCACTAAGTTAGTAGAACTTCGTGATGAACTATAGTATGCAAGGGATGACGAAAAAGATTCTCGAGCTCTTCGCGATGCTAAAATCGTGAAGGTAGAAATCAAGAAAAACATCAAATGTTGATGGTTGACAAGACTAGTAGTCTCAAGGAAAATGGCAAAGGGAAGAAGGGGAACTTCAAATGGAACGGCAAGCAAGTTGCTGCTCGAGTGAAGAAGCCCAAGTCTAGACCTAAGCCTGAGACTGAGTACTTTTGCTGCAATGGAACTGGTCACTGGAAGCGGAACTACCCCTGAATATTTGGTGGATAAGAAGGATGGCAAAGTGAACAAAGGTATATTTGATATACAGATTATTGATGTGTATTTTACTAGTGTTCATAGCAACCCCTCAGTATTTGATATTGATTCAGTTGCTAAGAGTAGTAACTTCAAGCAGGAGTTAGAATGAGCAGAAACTAGTTGAAGGGAAGTGACGATGAGTGTTGGAAGTAGTTCCAAGATTGATATGATCATCATCTCACACTCCCTATACTTTCGGGATTAGTGTGGAACCTAAATAAGTGTTATTTGGTGTTGAGCATAAATATGATTTGATCATGTTTATTGCAATCTGTTATTCATTTAAGTAAGAGAATAAATTGTTGTTACATTTACATGAATAAAACCTTATATGGTTACACACTCAATGAAAATGGTTCATTGGATCTCGATCATAGTGATACACATATTCATAATATTGAAACCAAAAGATGCAAAGTTAATAATGATAGTGCAACTTATTTGTGGCCTTGCCGTTTAGGTCATATTGGTGTAAAGCGCATGAAGAAACTCCATCTTGATGGACTTTTGGAATCACTTGATTATGAATCACTTGGCACTTGCGAACCGTGCCTTATGGGCAAGATGACTAAAACTCCGTTCTCGGAACAATGGGAAGCAACAGATTTATTGGAAATAATACATACCGATGTATGTGGTCCAATGAATGTTGAGGCTCGTGGCGGATATCGTTATTTTCGACCTTCACAAGATGATTTGAGCAGATATAGGTATATCTACTTGATGAAACATAAGTCTGAAATAGTTGAAAGGTTCAAAGAATTTCAGAGTGAAGTGGAAAATCATCGTAACAAGAAAATAAAGTTTCTGCGATCTGATCGTGGAGATGAATATTTGAGTTCTGAGTTTGGTCTTCAATGAAAACAATGTGGAATAGTTTCACAGCTCACGCCACCGGAACACCACAACGTTATGGTGTGTCCGAGCGTCGTAACCGTACTTTATTATGATATGGTGCGATCTATGATGTATCTTACCGATTTACCACTATCGTTTTGGGGTTATGCATTAGAGACAGCTGCATTCACGTTTAATAGGGCAACCATCTAAATCCGTTGAGATGACACCGTATGAACTATGGTTTAGCGATAAACCTAAGCTATCGTTTCTTAAAGTTTGGAGTTGTGATGCTTATGTGAAAAGGTTTTCACCGATAAAGCTCGAACCCAAATCGAATCGTCTTCATAGAATACCCAAAGGCAACTATTGGGTACACCTTCTATCACAGATCCGAAGGCAAGTTTTTCGTTGCTAAGATGGATCCTTTCTAGAGAAGAAGTTTCTCTCGAAAGAAGTGAGTGGGAGGAAAGTAGAACTTGATGAGGTAATTGTACCTTCTCCCTTATTGGAAAGTAGTTCATCACGAAATCAGTTCGAGTGATTCCTACACCAATTAGTGAGGAAGTTAATGATGATGATCATGAAACTTCAGATCAAGTTGCTACCAAACCTCGTGGGTCTTCGAGTAAGATCCGCACCGAGTGGTGCGGTAATCCTATTCTAAAAGTCATGTTACTAGACCATGATGAACCTACGAACTATGAGGAAGCGATGATGAGCCCAGATTCCGCGAAATGGTTTGAGACCATGAAATCTGAGATGGGATCCATGTATGAGAACAAAGTATGGACTTTGGTTGACTTGCTCGATGATCGGCAAGCCATTGAGAATAAATGGATCTTCAAGAGGAAGGCGGACACCGATAGTAGTGTTACTATCTACAAAGCTCGACTTGTCGCAAAAAGGTTTTGACAAGTTCAAGGTGTTGACTACAATGAGATTTTCTCAATTGTAGCGATGCTTAAGTCTGTCGAATCATGTTAGCAATTGCCACATTTTATGAAATCGGCAAATGGATGTCAAAACTACATTCTTTAATGGATTTATTAAAGAAGAGTTGTATATGATGCAACCGAAGGTTTTGTCAATCCTAAAGGAGCTAACAAAATGTGCAAGCTCCAGCGATCCATCTATGGACTGGTGCAAGCATCTCGGAGTTGGAATAAGCGCTTTGATAGTGTGATCAAAGCATATGGTTTTATCTGAGACTTTTGGAGAAGCCTGTATTTACAAGAAAGTGAGTGGGAGCACTACACATTTCGATAAGTATATGTGAATGACATATTGTTGATCGAAATAATGTAGAATTATTCTGCAAAGCATAAAGGAGTGTTTGAAAGGAGTTTTTCAAAGAAAGACCTCGGTGAAGCTGCTTACATATTGAGCATCAAGATCTATAGAGATAGATCAAGGCGCTTGATAAGTTTTTCAATGAATACATATCTTGACAAGATTTTGAAGTAGTTCAAAATGGAACAGTCAAAGAAAGAGTTCTTGCTGTGTTACAAGGTGTGAGATTGAGTAAGACTCAAAACCCGACCACGGCAGAAGATAGAAAGAGAATGAAAGTCATTCCTATGCATCAGCCATAGGTTCTATAAAGTATGTCATGTTGTGTACCGGATCTATTGCATACCCTACCACTAAGATTGGCAAGGGAGTGAAATAGAGATCTAGGAGTAGATCAATGGACAGCGGTCAAAATTATCCTTAGTAGAATAAGGATATGTTTCTCGATTATGGAAGTGAAAAAGGTTAGGTAAGTAAAGGTTACGTCGATGCAAGTTTTAACACTAATCTAGATGACTCGAGTCTCAATCTAGATACATATTGAAAGTGGGAGCAATTAGCTAGAGTAGCTCCGTGCGAGCATTGTAGACATAGAAATTTGCAAAATACTTACGGCTCTGAATGTGAGACCCGTTGACTAAAATTATCTCACAAGCAAAACATGATCACACCTTAGTACTCTTTGGGTGTTAATCACATAGCGATGTGAACTAGATTACTGACTCTAGTAAACCCTTTGGGTGTTGGTCACATGTCGATGTGAACTATGGGTGTTAACCACATATAGATGTGAACTATTGATGTTAAATCACATGGCGATGTGAACTAGATTATTGACTCTAGTGCAAGTGGGAGGCTGAAGGAAATATGCCCTAGAGGCAATAATAAATGTTATTATTTATTTCCTTATATCATGATAAATGTTTATTATTCATGCTAGAATTGTATTAACGGAAACATAATACATGTGTGAATACATAAACCTACAGAGTGTCACTAGTATGCCTCTACTTGACTAGCTCGTTAATCAAAGATGGTTATGTTTCCTAACCATGAACAAGGAGTTGTTATTTGATTAACGGGATCACATCATTGGTTGAATGATCTGATTGACATGACCCATTCCATTAGCATAGCTTTTGATCGTATAGTTTGTTGCTAGTGCTTTTCTTCATGACTTATACATGTTCCTATGACTATGAGATTATGCAACTCCCGTTTGCCGAGGAACACTTTGGGTGCTACCAAACGTCTGGCGAATCTGGGTGATTATAAAGGTACATTACAGGTGTCTCCGAAGGTACATGTTGGGTTGGCATATTTGAGATTAGGATTTGTCACTCCGATTGTCGGAGAGGTATCTCTGGGCCCTCTCGATAATGCTCATCACCTAAGCCTTGCAAGCATTGTAACTAATGAGTTAGTTGTGAGATGATGTATTACGGAGCGAGAAAAGAGACTTGCGATGTGAGATTGAACTAGGTATTGGATACCGACGATCGAATCTCGGGCAAGTAACATACCGATGACAAAGGAACAACGTATGTTGTTATGCGGATCGACCGATAAAGATCTTCGTAGAATATGTAGGAACCAATATGGGCATCCAGGTCCGCTATTGGTTATTGACCGAGAGGTGTCTCGGTCATGTCTACATAGTTCTCGAACCCGTAGGGTCCGCACGCTTAACGTTTCGATGGCGGTTATTATGAGTTTTATGATGTTGATGTACGAAGGTTGTTGAGTCCGGATGAGATCACGGACATGACGAGGAGTCTCGAAATGGTCGAGACATAAAGATTGATATATTGGAAGCCTATGTTTGGACTCGGAATAACTCCGGGTGAAATTGGGAATTTTTTAGAGATGCCGGGTTTCTGGAACCTCCGGGGTCAATGGGCCTTGATGGGCCTTAGTGGGAAAGAAAAGGGGCCCTATAGCTGGCGCAGCCTTCCCCCTTCCCTAGTCCTATTAGGATTAGGAGAAGGGGTGGCGCCTCTCCCTCTCCCTTGGTCAAACCCTAGTTGGACTAGGATTTGGGGGAATCCTACTCCTAGTAGGAGTAGGACACCTGGTGCGCCTCCCTCCTGG
Source organism: Aegilops longissima (assembly GCA_021605205.1). Classification (NCBI taxonomy): domain Eukaryota; kingdom Viridiplantae; phylum Streptophyta; class Magnoliopsida; order Poales; family Poaceae; genus Aegilops; species Aegilops longissima. The sequence continues at coordinate 96,809 of JAHIAM010001520.1, forward strand.
CCGCCAGCCCCTCCCTTCCTCCTTTATATCTGAGGGCAGGGGCACCCCATGACACACAAGTTGATCGATTAGATCGTTCCTTAGCCGTGTCGGTGCCCCTTCCACCAGATTACACCTCGATCATACCGTGGCGGAGCTTAGGCGAAGCCCTGCGTCGGTGGAACATCATCATCGTCCACCACGCCGTCTTGTGAAACTCTCCTCAACACTCGGCTGGATCGGAGTTCGAGGGCGTCATCGAGCTGAGCGTGTGCAGAACTCGGAGGTGCCGTCGTTCGGTACTTGGATCGGTTGGATCGGGAAGAAATGCGACTACTTCCTCTACGTTGCGTCAACGCTTCCGTTCTGGTCTCTGAGTGCGTGAGACAACACTCTCATCTCGTTGCTATGCATCACCATGGTCTTGCGTGATCGTAGGAAAATTTTTGAAATTACTACGTTCCCCAACAGATAGTAGTGTTACTATCTACAAAGCTCGACTTGTCGCAAAAAGGTTTTTGACAAAGTTCAAAGGTGTTGACTACAATGAGATTTTCTCAATTGTAGCGATGCTTAAGTCTGTCTGAATCATGTTAGCAATTGCCACATTTTATGAAATCGGCAAATGGATGTCAAAACTACATTCTTTAATGGATTTATTAAAGAAGAGTTGTATATGATGCAACCAGAAGGTTTTGTCAATCCTAAAGGAGCTAACAAAAGTGCAAACTCCAGCGATCCATCTATGGACTGGTGCAAGCATCTCGGAGTTGGAATAAGCGCTTTGATAGTGTGATCAAAGCATATGGTTTTATCTGAGACTTTGGAGAAGCTCTGTATTTACAAGAAAGTGAGTGGGAGCACTACAGCATTTTCGATAAGTATATGTGAATGACATATTGTTGATCGAGATAATGTAGAATTATTCGCAAAGCATAAAGGAGTATTTGAAAGGAGTTTTTCAAAGAAGGACCTCGGTGAAGCTGCTTACATATTGAGCATCAAGATCTATAGAGATAGATCAAGGCGCTTGATAAAGTTTTTCAATGAATACATATCTTGACAAGATTTTGAAGTAGTTCAAAATGGAACAGTCAAAGAAAGAGTTCTTGCCTGTGTTACAAGGTGTGAGATTGAGTAAGACTCAAAACCCGACCACGGCAGAAGATAGAAAGAGAATGAAAGTCATTCCCTATGCATCAGCCATAGGTTCTATAAAGTATGTCATGTTGTGTACAGATCATTGCATACCCTACCACTAAGATTGGCAAGGGAGTGCAATAGAGATCTAGGAGTAGATCAATGGACAGCAGTCAAAATTATCCTTAGTAGAATAAGGATATGTTTCTCGATTATGGAAGTGAAAAAGGTTAAAGTAAGTAAAAGGTTACGTCGATGCAAGTTTTAACACTAATCTAGATGACTCGAGTCTCAATCTAGATACATATTGAAAGTGGGAGCAATTAGCTAGAGTAGCTCCGTGCAGAGCATTGTAGACATAGAAATTTGCAAAATACTTACGGCTCTGAATGTGACAGACCCGTTGACTAAAAATTATCTCACAAGCAAAACATGATCACACCTTAGTACTCTTTGGGTGTTAATCACATAGCGATGTGAACTAGATTACTGACTCTAGTAAACCCTTTGGGTGTTGGTCACATGTCGATGTGAACTATGGGTGTTAACCACATATAGATGTGAACTATTGATGTTAAATCACATGGCGATGTGAACTAGATTATTGACTCTAGTGCAAGTGGGAGACTGAAGGAAATATGCCCTAGAGGCAATAATAATGTTATTATTTATTTATTTCCTTATATCATGATAAATGTTTATTATTCATGCTAGAATTGTATTAACCGGAAACATAATACATGTGTGAATACATAAACCTCTGAGTGTCACTAGTATGCCTCTACTTGACTAGCTCGTTAATCAAAGATGGTTATGTTTCCTAACCATGAACAAGGAGTTGTTATTTGATTAACGGGATCACATCATTGGTTGAATGATCTGATTGACATGACCCATTCCATTAGCATAGCACCTGATCGTATAGTTTGTTGCTAGTGCTTTTCTTCATGACTTATACATGTTCCTATGACTATGAGATTATGCAACTCCCGTTTGCCGAGGAACACTTTGGGTGCTACCAAGCGTCACAACGAAGCGGGTGATTATAAAGGTGCATTACAGGTGTCTCGAAGGTACATGTTGGGTTGGCATATTTCGAGATTAGGATTTGTCACTCCGATTGTCGGAGAGGTATCTCTGGGCCCTCTCGGTAATGCACATCACATAAGCCTTGCAAGCATTGCAACTAAATGTGTTAGTTGTGAGATGATGTATTACGGGCGAGAAAAGAGACTTGCGATGAACGAGATTGAACTAGGTATTGGATACCGACGATCGAATCTCGGGCAAGTAACATACCGATGACAAAGGGAACAACGTATGTTGTTATCTTGATCGACCGATAAAGATCTTCGTAGAATATGTAGGAACCAATATGGGCATCCAGGTCCCGCTATTGGTTATTGACCGAGAGGTGTCTCGGTCATGTCTACATAGTTCTCGAACCCGTAGGGTCCATGCACGCTAACGTTTCGATGACAGTTATTATGAGTTTATATGATATTGATGTACGAAGGTTGTTGAGTCCCGGATGAGATCACGGACATGACGAGGAGTCTCGAAATGGTCGAGACATAAAGATTGATATATTGGAAGCCTATGTTTGGACTCGGAATCACTCCGGGTGAAATTGGGAATTTTACGAGATGCAGGGGTTACGGAACCTCCCGGAGTCAATGGGCCTTGATGGGCCTTAAGGGAAAAGAAAAGGGGGCCATATGCTGGCGCAGCCTTCCCCTTCCCTAGTCCTATTAGGATTAGGAGAAGGGGTGGCGCCTCTCTCCCTCTCCCTTGGTCAAACCCTAGTTGGACTAGGATTGGGGGAATCCTACTCGGTGGGAGTAGGACTCCCAAAGCAGCCATAGGTGGCCGGCCAGCCCCTCCCTTCCCTCCTTTATATCTGAGGCGAGAGGGCACCCCATGACACACAAGTTGATCTCTGGATCTTTCCTTAGCCGTGTCTGGTGCCCCTTCCACCATATTCCACCTCGGTCATATCGTCGCGGAGCTTAGGTGAAGCCTGCGCTGGAGAAGTCATATCGTCGCGGAGCTTAGGCGAAGCCTGCGTCAGTGGAACATCATCATCGTCACTGCCGCCGTCGTCTTGTGGAACTCATCCCGACACTTTGCTGGATCGAGTCCGGGGATCGTCATCGAGCTGAGCGTGTGCGAGAACTCGGAGGTGCCGACGTTCGGTGCTTGGATCGGTCGGGTCGTGAAGGCGTCGACTACATCAACGCGTTGTTATAACGCTTCCGCTTTCGGTCTCACGAGTGCGTGGACGACACTCTTCCTCTCGTTGCTATGCCATCACCATGGTCTTGCGTGATCGTAGGAAAATTTTTGAAATTACTACGTTCCCCAACAAGATCTTCTTACCCGCCGCCGGCAGCCACGACAACTGCATTACCATCATCAACTGAGCAGATGACCTTGAGGACTACACGGGTCCGCAAGAGAGGTCGCACTCTTCCGTGTCTGCTTACGTTATGCATCACTTAATATGATGACATGCTACTTTATCATCGTGTTCACATATTAGACTCCGACTCAGGTCTAAACTTATCTTTGAAACTTGAGTTTTAAATGGTTGTGGGGTACATATTGGGGCAGCAATCGGTACTATCATCTACTATCTGGTTAATGTCGGGTGTCTACTATGAGTTTCATGTTGGGTGCAAACAAACATTAAAGGAGCCATTATCTGTATTTTTTAACTAAAGCTATTATCTGCTTGCTATCATTGGTTTTGGGTCTATCCACAGTTTGCTACCATCACTCTGGATTTGTGCATGCACTCCTTACATAATCTCACTATGTTTTATTCCTATGCATGTCAGTTATTGTACACAATGGAACTGAACATGTAGAGCTAAAGAGACGAGCCTTGCGTGGCAATAAAATTTCATGCAGACATCGCTCCATGGTGGACGCAAAGGCTGCCCCCCTCCACCCATTTTGGTATCGTAATCAAGAGGAAGATAACTATTCTAAGGGGGATTCAGAAGCAGAAGACCACCACTATTTACCCCATGAGGTCTTCGCTCTAACTTGGCATGCTGATGTTGGTTATATCATGCATATGGTGCCTTGCATTGCTTACTTCATACATCAAATATGTCAACTTCTTAGTTTAGACATGCTTTGTGTGAATGCATCTGTTTTGTTTATTCATCGTTTATGTGAATTATGCAATGCCATCTTTTTTAGCCAGGCATCATATATGTGAATTTTGCAATGCCATCCTGCTTAGCCAGTCATCTTATATGTGAATTATATCATGCCATCCTTTTTTCCGTTACGTATTACATTTGTCAACAATGTTAGTACATTCAACTACTCTTCATGTGCATCAGCCATTTGACACGGTGATGGAAAATTCTGGAGTGAAAACAAGGTCTTCAGAGCAGACTATGCTATCTGACGAAGCGCATATCTCGCTGGTTACGGATAGCTCCTCAGAGGAGGATTCAGAGACAAATGACCAGTTCTAGTCCCCCCCCCCCAGGTGCATGCTCTAACTTGGTAGGGTTATGTTGCTCATATCGTGCGTATGGTATCTTGCATTGCTATGTCATTTTCTTAGTTTAGACATGATTTGTGTGAATGCTACCTGTTTAGTGTCTAATTACCATATATGTGAATTATGCAATGTCATCTTTTTGCAAGACATTATATATGTGAATTATGCAATGCTATCTTGTTGCAAGGCATTATATATGTGAATTATGCAATGCCATCTTTGTTTAATAGCGTCATATATGTGAAATATATCATGCCGTCCTTTTTTTGTATTTCTAATTGCTTTTGTCGACAATGTTTGTATATTCAACTGCTCTTCCTGTGCATCAGCCATTTGAATTGGTGATGGAGAAATCTGGAGTGAAAACAAGGTCTTCAGAGCAGACAATGCTACCTGGTGAAGCAGATATGTTGCTGGTTACAGATAGCTCTTCAGAGGAGGATTCAGAGGCAGATGACCAGTCCTATTATCCCCCTAAGGTGTATGCTCAAACTTGGCAGGGTTATATTACTCATATCATGCATATGTTGTGTTGCAATGCTTAGTTTTTACATCATATACACGACATTGAATGCCATCTCCTTAGTTGACACATCATATATGTGATTGCCCTCTTCTCACTTCCTTAGTATATAAACCATATATTTGAATTATATCATGCCATGATGTTTACATAGACAGCATGTATCTGAATTATGGCATGCCAACCCATTTTCTAAAGACATAATATAGTTATATCATCTCATCCTGTTCACATAGTCATCATATTTTGAATTATGTCATTCTATCCGTGAATTATGTCATGCCATCATGTTTCCATCGACGGCATGTTTGTGATTTATGGCATGCCAACCACTTTAATAGACACATCGTATAGTTATATCATGTCATCCTGTTTACATAGTCATGATATTTTAAAGTATGTCATTCTATCCTGTTTAGTTAGCCATCATACATGTGAAATTGTGTCATGCTATCCTGTTTAATCAGCCATCATATATTTGAAATTATGTCCTGCTATTCTGTTTGGTTAGACAACATAAATGTGAATTATTTCATGCCCTGTTTTCTTCTCTACTATCCATTGCACCTGTCTATCTTACAATGTCTGTACATTCAATTACTTTTCTTGTTTATCAGCCATTTCAATTGGAGGGGGTGATGGTAGTATTTGTGGGAGTAAAAACACGGTCTTCAGAAAAGATCGTGCTACCTGTCGATGGAGATAGAACCACGGCTGTACTTGCCCAAGAACCAGCCCCACCACACATAACCCAGACTCACGTAGATTGTACCCCTACCCAGTTGGACAGAGAACCAGCTACACCCCTTCTAACCCCAACCCTAGCAGATAGTAACCCAGTTCCCGTTGACACAACACCGTCTCCACCACAGAGGACCCAAACACGAGCAGTTAGTAAGGCAACTGCAGTGCCCAAAGCACGAGGACCACCACTCCGAACCCCAAGTCAATGCTTAAAGTAGAAGAAGAATTGTTCTCAGGTCAGGTTCCGTAGCTATGGTTCATACAACTTTGCTCTTGCATCACTGTATTTACTCATACCAACTAATTTCAAATTTGAAGGATGCAATTGAAACTCCAATGGCGCAACAGGTATGTTTTAAACCTATTTCTTTAACGTGTTTGCTATTGTAACTTGCTCTATGTTGATTTCAGTTTCAATTGAATAAACAGTTATGTTCTCATGCCATGCACATTACAAGTGTTGTTATTGCCATGTAGTTTCCCACACTTATATTCTGTCTATGTTGCTTTGTCTTAAATAGATATGATTCAAACTGTATCTATCTTGATTTGGCAACATAAACTAGAATGATATAGACCATACAAGGAGCATACTACATAGATATATGTTTGTTTCATGCTGTTATCATGTCCACCTTACTACCGAACTGGTTTACCAAAATGAGTTTCATATACTACATTGTAAACCTGTGATGTGTTTGTTTGTTTCTCCTTTAGAACGCAGATAAAATATTGTAGAAGAGTACCCTGTTATGCAATGGTAAAGGAAGTAACGTAGATCAGGTTCAAGATAGTGAGACATCCCTATTGTTCTCCAAGAAAGCTGATAAAAACTATACTAAAGACACTGAGACAACCCCAAAGTCTTGTCTTGATGTAGTGTTCGAGTTACTAGCTACTACTGCTGGCACCAGCTCTTCGTACTCGCTGCCTGAATCAGTTCAGCTTCTTGAGTCTCAACTTCAAGTTGAAAGACATCGATCGGATGTTATGCGACAGGAAGCCAAAGGACTGAGGAAGTTCCTGCAGAATTCAGATGCATACTTTCTGGTGCAACAACAAGTGCTGGAGGATTTAAGCACCAAACAAGAGAAAGTTAATAAGCTTGCTAAGCATCTTGCCAGCATTATGGGTACCCAGTATATTGTTTATTGAGCTCTTCTGAAGTGGTTTCAGTTCTGGACTTGTTTTGCTGCGGCGTTCATATGCTGCTTTGTTCCCTATATTTGCACTTGTGGCGAACTTTGATGCCCAGTGGATGTAATATGTGTAATAGCCGTCATAGCCTAGCGTAAGTTGCTTGCTTATTTATTTCTGTTGTCTTGTTTATTTGTTTTCTTGTAGTCAGTGCAGTTCTTTTTCCGCGGTTTGCTAGTGGCCGGAATAACCTATTTTTTAAAACTAGGCCACATTAACAATGGGCTACATATTTACTGTAGTTAACATGGGCCTCCTATGGGTCGTAGAAACAATGGGCCTTCTAAGGGCCGTAGAAACAATGGGCCTTCTACGGGGCATAGAAACAATGGGCCTTCTACGGGGCATAGACACAATGGGCCTTCTACGGGCCGTATCATCAACGGGCCTTCTACGGGCCGTATGATCGGTTGGCCAAACATGGGCCAATAACAGACCACATTATGGCCGTAAATGGGCTAGAGTTGAAATCGTCCGTTCATGGGCCGACCATAACGGGCCGTCCTTAATAGGCCGTGTTGATGGCCTTCTGGCATTAGCGATTAACGGGCACAAGCGGGCCGATTGTAACCACAGGTTGTATTTGGCCAAGTAGGAAATAGCGATAATGGGCGAAAGTAAACGAATGCTGGAAATGAGCCCAAGAATAAATGGGCCCTAAGAAGGCCGAAAGATAACATGGGCTGGAAATGGCCGAACGGAATAATGGGCCGTTAATGGGTATAAAGTGATACATTGTTCATTACGGGCCAGTTTTACCACGGGCCGTTAATGGGCCGAGGGTTACTAAGGGCCTCATATGGGCCAAAAGACTTCATGGGCCATACATGGGCCGGAAGTTAAAACGGGCTAGAATTATATTGGACGGCCCAGATGACGCTACTGGACCTAATTCGGATAGGCCGTAAATGGGCCCTGGGTTAGCGGGCTGTAAATGGGCTATATGCGAATAGGCCGTTAATAGGGTTGCCGTGGGCCGGCCCGCCACCTTTTGACCAAGTCAAATAGGCCGGCCTTTTCACAGGAATGGGCCTCTGTTGGGCCGTGCCACGTGTCGACGTATCATAGGCGCTTTTGGTCCAATGAGTGGATGACGTCTGTCCCAACGGTGAGCCGACACATGTTTCCTCCAGCCAATGATGATTTTACACATGGAAAATCCCCATTGGTCGGGACTATTAACGGGTTATCGGATCCAAAACTGGACCCGATAGCTTAACGACGTTCCGTTACGATGGATGC